>VZDJ01007754.1:22199444-22260848 GCA_008694505.1 Cyanoderma ruficeps
AAGAAAAGAAAAGAGAGTGGTGTAACTTTTAAGTGCAGGAGGAGTAAATGGGTAAAAATCAGTATGAGCCAAGCTGCAGGGTCACATACTTCTTTTCTAACTATTGTGTCATTAGTAAATTACATAGGAAAACTTCCGCTTTTTTGTACTGCTAGAACTAATGAAAACATCGATATGAAGGCCATGGCTAATCCCCTGGCAAGTTCCCTCCATGGCAGTAATTACTGCCACACCTTGGCTTCTCCCTTTTCAAGCATCTGCTGCCATCTTTTGCTAGGTGGCTTCCCAGTCAGTCAGCCCCTCAACTCTGGCTTTGTGATGGAGCCCAACTTTCTCTGCTCACCATGACAACTGGTTGTCATGAAGGCAATAAGGATATTGAAACAAAACAACAGACTAATGTGATGCAATCAAACACTGCAACGTTACTGTCATATTTTAAATTTCCAATTGTCCTGTCCTAGCTCAGCCTCTCTAAATCAAAATTTTTGCATACCCTGCAGATTATAGTGTTATTGAATATTTCTTCCTCAATAGAAGATTATTCTGTTCTCAAGTCATGTTACATTTCCCGGTATTTTTTATTCTTGTAGCTTTAAAAGAATTGTATATACAATGCTAACCTTAATGTCTTCATCAAATTTACCTTGTGCAACAAAGCTTAAAGTAGAAATGGTGTAAAAAAAATTACATAAAGTGCCTTAAACTCCTGTTAAGTTTTGATTTGCCCTGCTCAGTTTAAGATGAGAAAGATATATGATGAATACATATGGCAGCCAAACCCAAAAAATATGATGGTTGCTATAAACCATGGTTTTGCCCTAAATTCTTTTGCCCTAAGTTCTAAGACAACTTGTGGTTGTCTTAGAGACATGGTATGACTATAGTCTCTTCTCATGTAGAAGGGATGATTTACTAGGTGAGGTAAAGCATGAGATTACTGAATTCTGTCATTGCCTTAAAAAACCCTAACAACTAAGTTTGCTTGTCATTGGCACTTGTCCTAAAAAAATCAGGGCAAGTATTGCCCTGATTTTTGCAGTTCAAGTCAGTTGGTGTGGAGGATCTGGTGACCACGTAAGGTGTGCTTGGAAAGACATAATTTCAGACTAACTGCTGTCAGGAACTGTTGACAGGTTGTCCAGCTAGTTGGAGTTTATCTTCAAGTTTTGTCTCATCTGAAAGGAATCTGTTCGATGGGCTCCAGGATTGTTTTGTGACACAAGTGCTCACTTGATCCAAACAACAAAGCTAATGCAGTCACATGCCCGAAGGAGATGATATATGTGAAAAGGGAAAGTTGTCAATACTGTAAATTGAGAAAGACAAGTGATCTTGAAAGCTGGAAATACTACTGGATGACATCTCAGGCAACTCCCATCCCATCCCATCCCATCCCATCCCATCCCATCCCTCTCTATGAGAATGCTCTCACTCTGATTTTCTTCTAACTCAAAAGGATTGAAAAAAGCACAGGCACTGTGCTCCCTTCATTGGCTATATAATGTTTATCAAATAAAGAAAGCTGATGCCACCACCTGATGGAAAAAAAGACTTCTCAGTGATACCTTATTTAGCATACACACTTTGGAGAAATGCTATACACCAAATGCTATCCTCAAGTCCAGTCTCTTAATTTGCAAAAGAAGTAGCCTTATCTGAGCTTCTCCTCAGCTGCAGAAAGGTATACCATGGTCATCACTCTGCTGCAATCCATTTTCAGAGATGGCACTGGTGAACGGATAGACCCCTCCTTATGCTAATTATGACTGCCTATTCTATCTTAGTGCTTTATGAGGCAAAATACATCTGAATGTTTGCATAGATTAAAAAAAAATTAAAAATAAAAAGTAAATTTCTCTGCATAGATCTGATCCGGAGGATGTTTGGGTAACATTTTGTTTGGGTAACATCAACTTCATTGGTGGATCTGCTGATTCTTGGTCGGCTTTGAAGTGTCCCTGGTGACCACACCAAATGTTCATGCAGACTAAAGTCAATGTCCACCTTCCTCAGACAACCCACTCCTCTGCTCTTCCCTGCAATTTTTGTCTTATGGCTGCCATGGTCTTTGTATTTCTGCTATTTCATGAAATCCAGCCATTTCAGCTTTACTAGACTTATTTTTCCTGAATTCTGCTCCACATTCAATGAATAGTTAAATGATTGAATAGTTCTGATTTTACCTGTTCATTTTGGTAATATTTTAACAAAGTGTTTTACACCGGAAACTTTTTTACCGGAAACATTTTTTCACTATTAGTAGTATTACAATGACCATAAGACAAAAAGCCCCATCATAGCTGCATACAACAGAATCCGTAGCATTTGTATCTCAAAAAGAATTCTTATGAAGTTATTATTTTTTTTAAATCAGTGCTTCTAGAGCAATAAGAATGAATCAGATTCCAGTCACAGATGATATTTTTGTGGTGCAAAATAGTACAGAAGCTAAAAATCTTGCATAATCTTGCATTGTGTGACCTAATACAAGGAGTTAATGAGAAACATTTCCAAAATCAAATAGGGATAGAAGTGGTGATTAAAGAGAGACAAGCTGACTACAAAAATCCTGCTGTGTTTGCCAAGTCAGGAATGAATTAATCTTCTGTTTACCTCCCAATAGCTTTGGGTCTGGAAATGTTGCAATGTGCCTACAGCTAACATTACATACCTTACATTGATGCAAGACAGTTTAGGCAGGCACAGCAGGGCATAATGTTTAATCTTAACTTATCTGCAGCTAGTGGGCAGGATGTTTGAACATGTTGCCATGTGGTAAATATAATAATACAAGAACACGCAATAAAAAAAGTACCAGAAGCAGGATGAAAATGTGTGGAAGGGACAGGACATGTCTGGATTATTCTCGACAGTTTTTGCAGAATAGTTGTAATTTGCTTAGCAAATGTTATGATACATTTTTAACAATAATGAGAACATCTACCTTGATAGTTCTGTAGTCCATGATTGCTGACTGCTTAATGAGGAACATGAGAAAGAGCTTTCCTCTGCCTTAATATCTAGTTTAATAGTCATCAAGTAAGTGGCAGTGCAGCATTAAAATTGCCCCCATTCAATTTGGTGTTTAACAAAATACTTTGAGGAACTTCAGCTTTGAAAAACTTTGGCTCTAGCTGTGATGTGAAACAGAGAACTAAGAATCACCAGAATCTAGAGAACATACTGTTCCCAGAACAGCCACAAGTTAGTTAAGTAATCTCTGTAAAATATCAGGACTACTTAGTAGCTGTTAAATTTGTAGATAAAAAATTAGGGACTAAATGAGACTAACCTGTATGTTCAAGCTTTCAAATATCTCAGTGACAGTCAGAGCAAGTCAGACCAAGCAGCCAAAACAGCCTACTGAACAAGCAAATTAATCAGCTGATGTCCCCGAGATGCTCCTGCCAACAGCCTACACCGAGTCTGGAAGAGCTCTTTCTCTTCCAGTGATACGGTCTCTTCAAGGGAGGTTTGCAGCTGTTCGTACCCTGAAAACAAGCAAGCAAGCAAACAAACAAACAAAGGTCAGTCACCTCACATCTTGCAATCTTTACTTGGAGGATTTCCTGGGGCGGAGGCTGAGCCCAGCCCGCAGCAGCGAGGGTGGCTGCTCAAACTCTGTGTTTCGCAGCTTGCGTTTAACCAGCACCGCTTACCTGGGTCGGGGAGGGAAGGGGACGAGCCCCTGCCCTGGGGCCCCACCACCGTCCTGGGGACACCCAGGTGTGCCGGCGGGGGAAGGTGAGGCGTCGCGGGGAGGAGCCGCCCGTGCCGCGGTCCCTCGGCTGCCGGGGCTCTCTGGGAGGCGGCAGCGGGGCTCCCCCGTCCCGAGGAGCAGGTAGGAGCAGGTAGGGGGTTCCTCGGGCCCTGGCCCGGCGCCAGCGGGTCCTCGGCGTGAAAGGGGCTCAGAGTCTGGCCGGGCCCGGAGAGCCGGGGGTGGCCGGGGCGACAGCGGGAGGGGGCCGGGCAGGTGCGGGCGGGAGCGCTGCTCTCCGTGGCTCCTGGTACAGGGCGGACGGCCTCAGCCAGGCCGGGATAACCCGAGCAGGAGATCCCTGGAGCTGCTGCGCCGATGGTCGCACTTTGCTCCGACGCCTCGCTTTTGGGGCTGGGAGGTGGCTCGGACCGGTGGTGTCTGCTGGGGAGACTGAGTGCTGGGGACATTCAGGAGTAGCGGTAAACCTAGACCCTCTTGTAAAGGGTCAGCCCTGACCGTGGCTCGGTTCCTGACGGAAGGCGAGCGAGCGCCTGTTCTTCGCAGCTGCCCTCGGCACTGAGCCAGGAAGGTCCCCCTGCACCGCCCCGGAGCCGCAGCCCCTTCCGAGGGAATGCTTCTAGGAATACGTCTCAATTTCAATGAAGAGTATTGGAAAATGCCGTGCCTGCTGAGGCATGCCACCGTTTCAGCGAAACTCGGTACGCGATAGTCGCTGTGCTGTCTCTACATCCTGACGGGGCTAACTCAGCTCTTCCACACTGACTTGGTATATCCAGTTAAGGAATATATGTATTTGCTGTCATCATTTTCTTCGTGATCAAAAATGAGACACTTGATTAATCTCTCTAGAAGAGGCATGGTGTACCTTGCAGTTAATAGCAGCATTTAAGGTTATATATATATATATGCATTTTTAATTATTTAAAATGTTCCTAGGCTTATATATCAGAAATAGTGCGATACTCTGACTTTCTGTCGGTTCTCTCTGTTCTGAGGACTGTTGCACATTTGAATCAGTTTGTGCTTTTGAATAAGAGATTGAAATAAACCTCCCGCAAGTTTGCCAAAATCACTGAAACCTTTGATCCTTTGAAGTTTTGAGGAGACTTCTTTTTTTGAGTAGATCAACTTCAAAATAACTAAAAAGCAGATGAAAAGGTGGTTATGCCAATTTAATGAGAAATTTTAATGAAAATTATGCCAACATGCCACCATCGATGCTGTAATTGTAATTCAGGTGCGTGTATAACTGAAGATCTCTTTCAGACAGTTGATGGGTTTTTTTTGGGGGGGTGGGTGGTTGGTTGTAATAATTTTTTTAAAACTGCAATTGATAAAAATATTTCCTTTCAGGGTGAAACTTGATGGACATGCCTTTGCATACCTGAAATTTTTTTTCCCCTTTGGAAAATCTGGACAAAGATAACTAAAGCTGAAGTCTGTTGTGAATGATAAAGCTCCACAGGTCGATTGAGTGCTCAAGATGTGGACAAAATGGCTGGGAAAAGGGAGAGATTTAGCTGTGTATCATGGCAGAATGTGGTAGGAAAAAACATTTGCAATTGGTTCTGCAGTCGTATGTATGTTATTTTCATCCTTATTTATGTGAATGCATGTGCAGAGAAGAGCCTAATTTTGCTATCGTATCTACCTTCCATAGAAATAGAAATTTTTCATTGTGAAAATTAAGAGATGAGGGAGTCTTCTCAAAGTAGTGTGTATGGTTTTACACGAGGCTCTATATATGTTTGCAAGTCTTCTGTGTTGACAGAAGGGCAAATTATAAATTTAAATAGATAGAAAGAACATTGAAATTATTAAAAAGCAGGATCCTGGAAGTCTTTCTTTCAGGATGTGGTAAAATACTATTTCTGCATCTGCTGAATCTACTGGTGGGGCAAAAAACCTATTGAGAGAGCTCTTGTGAGACAGAACACTAGAGCCAAGGTAATGTTGTAAGAGAACAGAGTTTGTGAAAAAGCAGTGATTCAGAGAAGTCATAAAGAAAGTACCTGCTCGTAAGCGGAGTCTATTCAATCTTACTTTATCTTTAAATTATATCCGTTACAATATTTTCCTCTTTTTTAAAATTAAAAATTATAGATTTTTAAGAGAGTTACTGTGCATCATGAATAATGGAAAAAGTTGTAGCTTTTATACAAACACATATTAACTCCCTCCTGAGATTTTAATGGTTTGTGTATTTCTATGGTCAGAGTTCTTTCAGGGACTCATCTCATCCCAGAGCTAGGCAAGAAAAGGCCTGCCTGGTAATTTGAATGGAAATTTGCAAGGAGGGAGGAGGAAAGAGAAGGGGAAGGAGGGAAGCAGGCACTGCAAGAAGCAGTGTGGATGACTCAGTACATGGCACACTTCTGACTCAGTCTGGTGAAGTAAGACACAGCAGCCGGATGTGTCATCTTCGACTTTTGTAGAAAATAGTAATCAGCTCAATGTTTGTCACGACAGGATGGGGTTCTCCTGCCCATACTTCAGCTGGAATAGTTGCATTTGTCCTCTCACTGTGCTGTAAAACGCTGTGGTAGGCTGAATAGAAAAAAGCCCAAACAGTAGAGCAGGTCAACTTAAGGAACAGCTTGCCAGAGGCATGCAACTAATAGATCCTCCTTCAAACATGTTAGGGATCAGAGGACTACTAAAGAGTCCTGGCAGTCATTCTCAAATATATAAATAAGCATGTAAAAGATAAATGCTCGGATTTTAGGTGAAGAAACATCACTACTAGAGTCCCAAAGAACTCTTCTGCTCAGCATGCATTTTGATGATCTAGACAGAGGGAATCTGTTTCAGTGGCAGAATTTGCGAACAATACAAAACTATTCAGGCTAGAACATGGAGGTGTAAATTGCAAAGGATGGCACAAAGATGTCACAATAGTAAATGACTGGGTAATAATAGCAGAAGAAAATTGTTGTAGAGAAATATAACAAAAATTTAAAATGAAAACATATGGCCAAAATCCTGTCGTGTACTCAACAGCTGACTGACTTTGTCTGATTCTTAGCACCCAATGATGAGATCTTGAAATTTTACTACATAGGCACATGGAAATACCAGATCAATACTCAGTAGTACTCAAGGAGCAGAGATATGCTTAGAAATCATTAGGGAAAAAAAATCCAGAAAAAAAAAAGTTATCTGTTTATAAATCCATAGTGCACTTATGTTTTGAAGACTGTGTGCAAGTCCTGTCCTGTCCTCCCCATCTCACACAGGTTATAGCACAACTGGATGCAGTACAAAAGTGGGTGGCAAAAAGAAGTCGGAATGATGAAATCAGATTCCATCTAAGGGAGAGTTAGAGAATCTGTGACTGAAACTTAGGAAAGCAAGAAGTGGAAAGGAGTGTGCTGGAGGTGTAAAAAAATCAAGTGCTTGACAAGCTGAAGTAGGAGATGTTCACTCATTTTGTTTTTTCTTCTAGTATAGTAATCAGGAGCTGTCAGGTAAAACAAGCAGGTAACAGGCTCAAAACAAGTCAAAGACAATTTCTGTACTTCACGTGTCCTCTTTAAACTGTGTAATTCCTCTATTAATTGTGTAATGCAAATGCTTACTTTAAATTATGGAAATTTATATTGGAAAGCACTAATTGAAAGTTTTCTTTCCATTTTGGCAGGGAAACATCACCGCAAAAACACTGTTCTCATGTAACATTGCAACAGCATTTCTGTCTTTAATTATTGCAAGTAAGTCTGTTGGTGGCTATGGAAAGTTTTGTTCTGAACTTTTTATGGAACTTCTTTTCACACAAGTAATACTAACTTTCTGTGAAAAATGACATTAATAGTGAAATTTACATGCATGCCAGTGAGTTCTTTTAAATAGTCCCAAGAGCAGGAACCTATAAAACATCATATGTGGTATTTCATGTTCTAACTTATATAACAGAATCATTTAGGTTGGAAAGGAGCTCTTGACATCTAACCTTACAGTGTCAAGATTTTGAAAATCTCTGCAAATGGAAACTCCACAACATCTTTGGGCGTCTTGTTCCACTGTTTGATCATCCTTATAATAAAAAAAAAAAGTATTTTTTTTGTGTTCAGATAGAACATTTTATGTTTCAATTTGTGCTCATTGCCTCTTGTCCTGTCAGTGGACAATGTTGGCAAAAATCTGTCTGTTCTTCTTTCCCTTCCCTCAGGTATTTACACACATTGATAAGGTCCACTCACACACTCCTCAGACTTTCTCTTCTTTAGGCTGAGCAGTTCCTGCTCTTTCATCCTCTACTCAAGTGAGAGGTGCTCTACTCCCTTAGTCATGTTGGTGGTTATGTGCTGGACTCTTTCCAGTGAACTCAAATCTGGCGTGTCCTAATGCATCCCAGGACACTGTTAGCCTTCTTTTGCCATGAGGAAGCATTGGTGGCTCATGATCAGTTTGTGGTTTACCAGGACCCCAGTTCTCTGCAGATTCTGCTTTCTCTGCAGTTCTCTGCAGATCTGCTTTCCAGATGAGTGGTCTTTAGCATGTGCTGGTGTCTCTTAGACTGTTTCAGAAAATTAACATTAAGTGGCAGAAAAAGGTTATCAGTTCCTGTGGCCACAGCACTTCATAATCATCACAGTTATTATGGGGCATTCAACACAGATACCCGAGTAATTCACTGTGTGATGTGAGCATTAATTAATAGCCACTTGAGAAAATGCTGCTTTGATATCTCTGGATGCTCTCTGGAATCATTGATTCTGTCATTAGTGGTGAGCAAAAAGCCAGAATTTTTGGAAAGCAGCAGAGCAGAAAACAGAAAGCCTTCCAATGCTACTCTTTAATCCTACAGTGAATGTGTGCCAGTTGAACTCTGCAGTTCTGGTCATTCCATCTCAGAAAGATGGTATCAGAAGAGGTGGCGGGATTAATGACAATGTTTTCTAATTTGGGATGGTTTCCATATGAGAAGTCTCTAAATGAAGGACGACTCTGAGGTAAAGAGACAGAAGCAAGATGGGATGAAGGTCTATAAAAATGTAAATACCACAGAGTAGGCAGATGAGAGGAAGTTTATAATTTCTCGTAAAAAGAAATGCACAATACTCAGAGAATTTATAAAAGCTAGTGAATGTTTTTTCATGCAGAATGAAAGAGGAAAGAAAGGGACTGAAATCAGAGTAGTATTGTATTTGTTGTATCCTCCTCTCTTCTGCACATTTGGCACTGGTGGTTATCAGAGACAAGATTTTGGGCTAAACAGACACTTGCATGACTCTCTGTGGCAATTCTTATATAATAAAAAAGCAAGGAAGTTTCAATAAATATATTACTGACTTGGGAATGTGACCATGGAATCCAGAGTTGGTGCCTTTTTTTGTCATATTACAATTTTAAAAAAAAGAAAGAAAGAAAGAAAGAAAGAAAGAAAGAAAGAAAGAAAGAAAGANGTGTTGCTGAGATGTCTGACTCTGGGCAAAACCAGGAATACTTGTAGAGAATCTGAAGTCACACATGGATACCTTGAAGGGATATGTCGGATGTCTGTTGAAGATTTCTGTCTCTTTGTAAAGAAAAGGATCATTTCTTTTTCAGTGTAGAGTTTCTCTGACACTGGATGTCTCTGGTCAGGAGGCAGAATGCAGACTTGAGGGATGCTCTGCTCTGCCTTGCACAAAGATCTGTGCACTGCTTTTTTCTCACTTAAATCTTCCAAATGGATTTTATTTGACCAATAGATCATTCTTTTTTTGACAGAGGCCACTACTCTTGGCTGTGGCAAAATTTAGCCTGACTAGAACGTTAAAAATAGCCACTCAAACATTTCTAAAGACATTTATTGCACAAAAAAAAAAATCATTTGAAAACTGTTGATTAGTTTAGTTACATATACACAGAGCGTGTGTCTTTAGTCATTGATCCCAGTGTTGTCACCCAGAAAATGAAGGGAAATCACATGTTTCTGCTTTGGGCCCTATGAGTCAGATGCTGACAAGACTAATCCTGAGTTTATATGTGCATATAGGTATGTATATATGTGTAAATGTATCCATGATATATTTATGTGCATTTAGAGGGAGTGGCATTAAAATAGAAACTGCTGAGATGAAGGAAGGAAGGAAGGAAGGGAAGAAAACCCCAAACCAAACTCTTGGTATTGCTCTTTTCCTGCATGAGTTTGTGTCAGAAGTAAAGACAATCAGCTCATTGGTGATTGTAATGGTAGCTCTCTTCATAAAATGAAGGCTGAATTGAAAATCCCATAGCAAACTTGGTATTTGTACAACAAAATCTTCAACTTCAGTGTCCTCTTAGGACATTTAGACATCAAAAGCATAGTCTGTCTTGAAGGATTACTTTGACTACAGGTAAGAGAAGTTAAAAATAAAGACATTAAATGTGAAATTTGTGAGCATGTGTGTGTCTGTATACATGCCCATGAAACAGACTGGAGAAGCACAAGTAATTTTTAGTAATTTGCATCTGAAATAAAGCATGCAAATGACCGGTCACTGCAAACAAAGACATTCTACTGAGTGTAAAGATTGCACTCAAAAAACAGCATTGCATTTTAGTGGCATAACTGTATCTGTAAACTACTGACTAGTGCTCTCAGCTGTAAAGATATGGGATTAAAATTGTATTTTTAGTAGTTTGACTTGAGAATGGAGGTGAAAACTCCAATAAACTTTGTAAATATGGTCAGGAAATAAGTTCAGTATATTCTTGTAGAGCGTTTGAATTTTTCTTTAATGTTTATCTCTTTTCTTTAGAGAAATGTGAAGCCTATGATGTGATGTTGAGCCAAAGTCTTGTGCCTGATGGGCAGCCTCTTGCTATTAAATGTTCACCAGAAAAGAGCTGGAAAAATGGAGAGTACAACTTAACATGGTATAAAGTTGGTAACCAGACACCTGTACCTGGAGACAAACTGTCTAGAGTTCATCAGCAGAATAATTTAATTTGGTTTCTTCCTGCAATATTAGAAGATTCTGGAGATTATGGATGTGTCATAAGGTGAAAGTTAAAAAAAAGTTATATTTTTACAGAAATGCAAAGTGAGTACCTTTTAGAAAGCAAGTAAATTTTTGAGGGTAAGAGAAATACTAATGAAGAAGAGGGAATGCAGCTACAAAAACTAACTTTAGTTTGGGGAAATTAGGTCTAGTTTTGGGGTTTTTTTCCTTGTAGGCAAAAGTAAATCTATTGAAGAAACTACAAACATTTTTCCTTCTCTTTCTTCTCCAAAAAGAATGCCATACATTTTTGACCTGCAAAATATGCCAAATAGGTTAATTTATTTGTGTTCTATAAATTGCAGGAATTTGACAAGATGCAAGGAAATGTATACTACAGTAACAGTATTTGAGAGGATTGATGGTTTATGCTTAAATGAAAAATTTGCTGTAGTAGAGAGGATATCCACATCATCTTCTGCAAAGGTTGTGTGTCCCCACTTGGATTATTTCAGGAAAGAGAAGAGTTTTCAGCCTGTTCGTTGGTATAAGGTGAGGACGTAGGGTTTTGTTCTGTCTAATAGCTGTCCATTGTTTATAATAAAAATAAGTGATCTTCGAGAATTGGAGCAGAAGAACTAAAGATCTACTGTAAATTGGAGAAAAAATGCTTTTAAAGCAAATTGGAAGAGGATTAAAACTTTCTGTCTTTTAAAGGTGTTCTCGATTATCAGGGCAGAATTTGAGCTGAGGTGTAGGTGTGATGCTGACCCACGTACCCATCAGGTGGCATCTGTTCACCTGCCAGGAAACATGGCCTTGTGTGGAAACAGATTTTTTCCATTAGGTGCTCAATACTGTTCTAGTCCATTATTCTATTTCATGTTGTTCATGCTCTCTTAAAAGCTCTTTCTGTTACAAGAATGTAGTGCCTTCTGCCAGATTCCTGTCTCAGGATCATGCAGTCCATATGGTACCAGTAGTATTGAGGGTCCTTAAAAATTAAAGTCTAATTATTGGGTGATGCTTCACTGATGAATATTTTTGCAAATACTGACAACCTGCATTTTACTTTCCTATTTCTCTGATATTGAAAGTTGTTTTTCAAAGGGGATGAACTGGGGTATCTTTAAATTAAAATCTCAGCTGAAGTGAAGCATGCATTTCTCTATATTCCACTGGCCTCACTCTTCCTCAGGCTCTGCAGGGAGTCCATCCTTATGCTGTGGTCCATTAAAACTTCAGATTGTGTGAAAGAGAGACAAAACCATGGAAATATACAGAGACAGGAATTAATAGAGTTCTTTACACACTTTTAGGACTGCCGGCTTCTGGAAGGAAAAAGGTTTGCCCTTTCAAACAGTGACCTTATAATTTTCAATGTGACTGTACATGATGGAGGAAACTATACATGTGAAACCACATATACCTACAATGGGAAACAGTATAACATTTCACGAGATGTCAGTCTGATTGTAGGAGGTAAGTAAATAATTTCACTGTGTTTGTGTTCATAATAACTCCAAATTTTTGTTGCAAATTTCTAAAGACTAAAGTGGGAAGACTGAGTTTGTGGATGGACATGCTTAGGACTACTGGGTTTTTTAAATGTGGAGTAATGACTACCTGAGTTATGGTACTTTCAGTGTTGAGTGATATTTTGGTATTAAATGGCTGACAACTTTGCCTTTAGTACGAGGGGTGTTTTTATGTTGCACTTGCATTATACAGCATAAAACAGACTGCAACTGCCCCTGGTTTTCTGAAAAGCACTTTCTTTCTTTTGTTTAGTGACCCCACCAAACAAGCCTCCAGAAATAACTTACCCAAGAAACAACTCCATTGAAGTGGAACTCGGTAAGTAGTTTTCTCTAGAGAAAATACAAATTTGTATCCCAGTTAACATCTATTCCCAAGGAGTGTCCTGTGCTTTCTTGTTTTTATTTTTTGGAAGAAACTTGTTCAGTGACCAGATCAGTTTCTCTCTATTGATCTCCCAAAGGAGGAATGAGGGGTGAGAGGGAAAGAAAAGAGGCATGTTGCTTACAAAGTGCTAAAGAACTTTCTCAGATGCAAGGAAAATTGTAGGAACTCAAGTGATTATCTGTCACATCTATTGCTTTCCATCACTCTGGAAGTGATTCTAAGAACAGGTTCATCTCAAATCTGCAGGCAAAGTGATGCCCCAAGGGGAGCATCTTCTTCCTGGATTCAGCTTCTTCTGTCCTACCATTCTCATTCTGGACCTGCAGATCACTGAGAATATAGACCCTCTGTTAGAGTGACTTTTCTGAAAGGGTTTAATAACATCCTTAGCTGGTGTGCATGTGTGAATCTGTGAACAGGATTGTGTAGACTTTAATTAGGTTATGGAAATTAACTCTTTACTTTATAACACAATTTTATAGGCTCACAGGTTACTGTGGATTGCAATACAACAGGTGCTGATGGGTTTGAGGTGTACTGGACAGGCAACGGTGTGTATAATGATGTATTTTATATGAGCAGAATTTTTACAAGTTCCTATGAGTAAGTATATTTTCAGAATAGAAAATTCTGTGTTGACAACCAAAATGGAACTTTCTCCTTTTGACATGAAAATATTTAGCAGCATTTTCCCCTTGCTTTAAATTGCATTCTTCTTAAAAACTCTAATGCTTGCCTTCTCCAACTGACTTCCTGCTTTGAAATAGAAACTTTAAACATAGTAGGCACATGGGCTTCACAGGTGATTGTGTGTTTGTTACTCATTGTAAAAATCACTCTGAATTTCCAATGTTGGGAAAAGGTGTTTTGTTACAGTCCCATAATTGTAATACAGTTTCTTTTGAGCAAGCTCTGGCCTGGCAGAGACCTCTTTTGGTCAGATCAGGCATGTTCAGGTGCATGGTCTTCAGACTCTTTCTTCTCTATCCCACATCTGCCTCTCTGAAAGGTTGCAAGAGGGCAAATCTGTGCTATACAGGAAAAATTGAGATCTCTAGGTTTAAGAGCATTAAGTCAGCGAAATTTAACTGAGATCAACTGAAGGGCTAATGGAAGACTTTATTGAAAGCATCTGAATAGGTGTTAGAAGAGAAAAGGGAGACAGATGTCCAGTGATGAACTGGGTTTTGGGAGGACTTGGACTGAGTAGAGCGTGTGAAGGGCAAGTGGAAGATAAGGTGATGGTGAAAAGCAGGTTAAATGGAATTAGAAGAAGAGAAATTATACCTGACTGGAAAAACCAACTCAGATTGGAGCAAGAGGCAATCTGAAATTTTCTTAGACATTACAGTTTTTGAACTAAAAGTTTCAGTTATTTTTGGCAGCCCTTAGGGTGGTGCTGTGAATAAAAAAAGTGATAATTTTTGTAAATTCCGGAGCACTATCTAGGACCAAAAAAGCAGTGAAAAAAGAGAATGATATCTGCAAAGTAAGAATATAGTTGCAAGAAATAAGTTTTCATCATAAAACAAAGGGAGAAATAAAATGCTGACTTATTTGGGTGCTCACCAAGAGAAAACACTTTGCAAAAGTAATATTCATAAAGAATTGAAGTGCCATAAAAAATTCAGCCATAATGCAGCAACACATGGTCACTGAATTGATATTGCAAAAGCAGTGTTACTTTTTGTACTTCCTAGCATTTACATGGTCATCTTTGATCACTTCCATTAGTGACATTCCCTGAATGTCATATCCTGTTGTGAAATATCTCTGTCCATGTACTCTTACAGGGATTGGGAAGCACATAACAAGAGTTTATTTAGGTTTGTAAGTTATTTTTGAGCTTCCAGCTATAGAAACCTTACATTCCTTTGGGGAAACACAGCTGCAGATAAAATAACCTCTTGATGTCTTGATGCTTTCCAGTGTATGTGCTAAATGTCATTACGAGGAGAGGTCTGACTGTTTGGGTTTCTTTCATATTATGTAATTGTTCTTCTGTTATGAAGTGTGGTTGACATTTGCAGAAGGAAATAACTGCTGTGTGCTGCATATGTTAGAGATGAAGCCATCCCTGAAAGGGCTGCGGTTTTATGGTTCTATTTGTCACTTTTTGGACAGGGAAGAAACTTCTTACGATGGACGCCCAATGCATTCTGTGAAGCTAATAATTTCAGAAGTGAGCAGTGAAGATTATGAACAGCCTTTTGTCTGTCAAGCTTCTAATGCCTTTGGGCAAGTTGCATCCTATATTATATTAAAACACAGAGGTAAGAAATACTATTATTTTTGGGGCCTGTGATCATCTATACTTCCCAGAAGGTGTTTTGATACCAAATTTTCGTGTATCATGTTGAAAGAAAACAGATATATTACAGTCTGCAATATGCATGTACCTGTGCATAGGGAAGAAATCCCTATAGCATTGTATTTATCATTATTTAAGAAACAAGATAACTAGGAATGAAAACCGTAATATGAAGTTTGTATTGAATTTATGTGAAAGATCAGATTTGGACAAATTCAACATCTAAAAAAAAAATCTTCTATTTTTGTGCAGTTCTTGACATACGAAGATGGCTGACTGGAGGGCTTCTGTCTTTGTTAATTTTAACATTTATTACTTTAATAATCTACAAGATTTTCAAGATTGATTTGGTGCTTTGGTACCGTAATTCTGTCTGTGCCCTTACAAGTAAGGAAGGTATGTGAGTGTGACCAGGTATGTAAGTGTAATTAGCCTGTTGATTTTTTCACTTGCCATTACTTCTGAGAAATGGGATTATTTTGTACAATGTACATGGAATTTTAATAAGGAATTTTCAGATATGCACAACGACATTTTGTGCAGGATTTTTTCAGTCATATGAGTAAAATATATAATTATGCTTGAAGTAATAAAAACTGTGTAATACTGACATAGTGAGATAGGCCAAAAAAAGTATAGGTTATTCCAAAATGAGCATGTTATTTTTTACTTTCCTGTAGTTTCTTTATATGTGGGTTTATGGTCACTCTGATGATGAACAATAGGTGTCAGCAGAGCTACACCCTGTAAACTGGATGTTTAAAGACGTGCATTAAATTTTTATTTTGAAAATCAGACTCATTTGTCAGAGATTAATTTTGTTATTTTTTTTTATTTTACAATTTCTCTCTGTAACCCTTGCTTTCCTTCTAAATCCTGTCAGTTATGATGTTGACATATCAAAGGGAAAAATTGCTGCTAGTTCTGTGTTCTGGGATTCTTCTAATGTGTTTTAGTTTAATGCACTGTGGGCAAATATATTGGGCAGGTGTGAAAAATTTGAAATAAGCACAACATCATAGATATATTTCATGTCAGTTCTCAGAATTAGACTCTCTGAAGTTCCCCATGGCTTGAAAGTGAATGAAATTACATTCATTAAGATAGTTAATGTTCACTCATGACTGTCCTAAATGCTTTCATAGAAAAGTAAAAGTAATTTCAACTCCTGGTCAAAAATTTAGTTTTACTATAATACTGTAATAGAGTTCTAATTAAAAGGGGAAAAATTGAAGTTTTTAACTTGTTGAGTTAGATCTGATTTTGACTTGGTTCTTTCAGTCCTGCTTGCTATGCAGCCTCGCCTTAACTCTCAAAACCTCAGAAACCTTCTGGCCTTTTCTTCTACCTGTGAAAAGCCGTCCCAGGATTATTACAAGAAGGAATTGCCCTTTCTCCACCTTCTCTTGTGGTTAGTCAGAAGTGGAGATAACTGCTATTGAGTTTCATTCAGGGGAAGTGGTGAAGAAAGTCCTGTGAGAGGGTACTTCCTCAATGTCCTGGCACCTCTGTGGTTGGGAGCTCCTTCCTGCAGGTCCCAGGTCCTGCATCCAGCTCATTTGGTGACTCCTCCATCCCCAGGATGGGAAAGGAAGTCAGATTCTGTGGCTGATCATCTTTATTTTGATTCATAGAGCATTTTACTTCGGTGAGGTGATTCTGTCAGATGGGTGAAATCAGGCACACATTACTATTTCCAAACAGTCCAAAAATGAAACCTTGCAATAAAGAAAATTTCCTGAGTTTTATCTTTTTAATAGAAATGTTTGTGTTTGTTTTAGATGGGAAAATCTACGATGCATATGTCCTGTACACAAAAAGCAGTGAAGGCAGAAGTATCTGTTGTCTGGAAACCTTTGTTCGTAGGATGCTCCCAGATGTTTTAGAAGAACAGTGTGGATATAACCTTTTCATATTAGGAAGGGATGATTTACCAGGAGAAGGTATGCTTTAATTAGCAGAGTTAACAGGTTGTTTTTGACACATTGTCCTCAGGTTATAAGTTTATCTATGCAATTAAAACACATATTTTTGGAAAAGAAAACTGTATTTATTTAGTTTTAATGGATAATTTGCCCAATGCAATTTTTTTTCTTTTTATTTTATTTTATAACTGAATATTCTGTTCTGATGTTATGAGGGTCTGTGCTTTCTTAGTGATGAGGAAATGAGGACTTAAGAGCAATAATAATACTGTTGAGGTTTTTTGAGTGATATCTTCTCCTGAGGGCTGAGGAAAAGTTTTTTATAAGCTTTGTCATCCAATGGATAATGAATCATGACTAGCAGTGTGAAGATCTTAAAGCAACCACTCTCTGAGCTAGCCACAGTTTCACGTTTGCAATTTTAAAATAAAGAACTATTTTGCACCAGTTGTAAAGTTTCTATGCAGACTTTGATTGTTTATTCATCACTTGCAGCTGTGGTCAGCGTTGCTGACGAAACCCTTAAGCAAAGCAGAAGACTGATGATTATTTTGGGATCAGAAGCATCTAGGTGCTGCCTCTTAGAAGACACCTCTGAGCAACAACTAGCTATGTATAATGCTCTCATCCGTGATGGGATTCAAGTGATTCTTATAGAAATGGGTGAAATACAGGACTACACAAGCATGCCAGAATCAATCAGATACATTAAGCAAAAGCATGGAGCTATTCAATGGAAAGGGGACTTCTCAGAGAAATCTTGTTCAGCAAACACAAGATTCTGGAAAAATGTGCGCTATCAAATGCCATCCAGGAAAAAGGTACCTTATTCTGAAGTGCATTTGTTCCCCCTAACTTCAAACAGTTCTGCAGCAAAGGGAAGTTAAACACTTATTTAAATAATACTAAGAAGGTAATTCTGAATTGGGATGTTTCTTGCATAGTCTTTGTACTACAAAGTAGATGTTTTCTCCGAGGAGTAGAAACTGCTCATCCTGTTCCATAAATTACACCCTAAAAGAAAAAGCTCTGTGCAACTTCATTTCTGTTATGGGTTTTAGATAGTGACACAGTTTCTTGTGTTAGTCTCCATCAAATATTATAAGTAAACATGGTGATGGTGATAGGCTATTAAGTCTCTGTGGTCCACATAAACGTTGTATGAAGAAACAGCTGTGAAGTCCATTTTTTAAAAACCAAAACTGCCCTTGATAAATTAAAAGTCTATTTCTATCATCAGAATTTTTGTAGTCATTCTGTTTCAGTTCTTGTTGTCTCTCCATGATTGTCTGATTTCCTTATTGCTGCAAGCTCTGTGCAATCTGCTCTGTTAAAGCTTTGTCTCCTGAGCAACAGACTTTACTCTTGCTCCTTGAATGGGTTGGGGAAATATATGACATAGCTGGTATATATAAACCTCCTCACAACACTAAATGTGTTTCTGCTGAACAGTTGGTACCAAATGTGTTCAGTAAATGGAAGAGAATGAAATCTGTGGATTTTTAGACTGTTGAACAATTCTGTGATATCTAGTATGTTTTTTCTTTTTAAACTTAGTCTCTTCAAATGCTTAGGAAATTGAAAATAGTTCATATTTCTTGAGAATGGGAAACTTTCTAGACTGTGCTGCTACTCTGGAAACCAGAGGTTCTCATGATGTGTCTCAGCTGTGCTAACTGCATGCACAGAAATTCACTGAGAATCTGAGAACTGTGCTTGGGCTGGGTATCCTGGAGAGTGGAAAGTGGCCAGTTCTGAAACATGACCAAATTCTAATGACAAGAAATGGTATCTCACCTACTTGTGAAAGAAAAAGTTGGAGGCATGTGGCTATATCAAACTGCTCGAGAGTAGCTTGGTATTTCTGGACCCAAATCGACTTTCTGTGTGCATCACAATGACATGAGAAAATGACATGCTGCTTCCTTTTCAAGGTGGTCTGAAGCAGCAGGAGTTTTCACTCTCCAGCCTTGAAGAACATCATCTGAATGCAAATAATTTTTTTGCTTGCTTTTAAAAAAATATTTTCTGAAGTTATGTTTATTGCCAGAATAGCATCTGTCGTGGAATTCCTTTCAGTTGGTTCTCAGAGGCATGTATATCCAGAATATATTTTTCATTGGTCTGTATTGATGGGAGAGAAAGCAAAATCTAACAGTGGAAATATATAATCAAAGGGAAAGATATCCAGTAGCATTTCATAGTACTTTTTTCTTTGTAAAGGTGTAGTAAATACTTCTTAGGAGCAGTTTCTCATTCTCTTGCCTGTGGGGTTCACAACTCTGTAATTTTCCACAGCCTTCACTGACTAGAGTCTTGTTCTGAGCTGTCACCAGGAAAACTAGGAGCAGGACAGATCCATCAGATGAGGTACTATTGTCCTAGTAGATGTTGAATCTGTGTTCTTTGGAAATGCAAAATATTTAGGCTGGAACCTTTAAAAATAATTTTAGGGACTTGGAGAATTCAGATAATCATGATTGTCAATTTTTTACATTGTGTTTAGACTTAGCTTGCTCAAAGTAGTATTTAAAATTAGTTTCCTTCCTTCCTTTTTTAAATTCGCATTTAAAAACAGAATCCTTTCATTTTCCATGTAGAAGGAGAAAAATAATAAGGAAAAAAGATGTTGAAACTGTGGTGGATTTTTTTCAGCGTCCTTGTTACATAGGCTTTGAAATAAAAAAAACCCCAAACAAACGAATGACTAGGACTTGCAGTACGACATAAAAGTAAATTGATTTGCAATTTGTGCTGGTATTTTTTTTCTTCTATGAATGTGCTGTTATGATTTCTGGCTGCTTTCTTTAGTAATTCTTTTCTGAGGTTTGCCACAGTATTCAAGATCAGAATTTTCCCATTTGTCCTCTAAATGAGACTCCTAATGACTAAGTGAAGACAGATGATTGTGAGTCAGCATTGATTTACCTGATACCTTCTTTCAGACAACCACATTTAGTATGATTGTTTTGTGTCCTTGTGTAAAAGTGAGTTTGGGAGATAGGTTTTGGTTATCATGGTTGATTGTTAGCTGGCTACTTCAGTGTAGCACATGAGATGGCTTATCCTTTTATCAGGGGGCTTAATTTTGAAGCTTAATTTTTGTCTCGGTTTTCTCTTCTTGGAAACTGTTTTTTGCAAGTCACATAGGAAAATACAAATTTTTTTTTGTGGTACCATAAAAGAAGTCCCATAGAGACGAATGTGCTGGTTGGTCTTTATCAAAGAAAAAAATCCCAATAACTCCACACATGATTTCTTGGCAAGAGGTTTGCCCCTGAAAACTTGGCAGATTCAGAAGGAAAAGGCAAGCAGTGTAATCAATGGAAGAGTATTTTTTCACCAGTTTGTAGTAGATATATTCCAGTTTATTGTTTATGCCGACAGAGAGCAAAGTCTAATTGGTATGCGGTGTAAGATACAATGAAAGCATTTCCTGCACCATTTTTACTTTTTCAACCATAACTACATACTTATTCTCTTGGCTTGTTCCTGTCTCTTTATTTGGTACTCCAGATTGCACTGTCCTTTCCTTGCCTTATGATTAACTTGTCTGAATTTGCTAATTCCATTGTATCTTTCCATCCACAGTGTGACACTGGTGCTTTCTGTGAGACTTCTTTCATGATTTTTTCATGACCATATCCTGCTTTCTTACGTCTATGGTAAACAGTGCTGACATGTGGCCCATTTTGTCTTCTAATGTACACATCTGTTGTGGTTTAACCCCAGACAGCAGCCAAGCCCCACACAGCCACTCGCTTCCCCACCAGTGGGATCAGGGAGAGACTCAGAAGGGTGAAAGACAGAAAACTTGTGGGTTGAAATGAAGACAGTTTAATAGAGTAAGCAAAAGCCACACACACGAGCAAAGAAACCCAAGGAATTAATTAATGGCTTCCTCTGGGCAGGCAGGTGTTCAACCATTTCCAGGAGAGCAGGGCCTCATCATGTGCAATGGTTACTTGGAAAGACAAACACCATTACTCCAAACTTTCCCTTATTCTTCCTTCTTCCCCCCACTTTATATAATGAGCACAATGTCATCTGATCTAGAATGGTTGGTTTAGGTCACCTGTCCCAGCTCTGTCTCCTCCCAGCCACCCATGCAAAACAAGCACAGCATCTATGACTCTGTTAATTCCTGGATAGAGGTTTATGTGACTGGGAGGAATGTACTCTGATCTCAGAACGAGTTGTTAGGACCTGGTAGAGTTAATGCAGTAGCCCCAGGCAGGACAGCCCTGACTGACTTTAAGAGTGGTGGTGCTTTTCCCCCCCCCACCCCCTTTAAATTTGCCTCTGTGTTGTATCCTAGAAGGTAGAACAGTGCAAGAGCAATTTTACATTTTCCCTTTATCTTGGTGCCTTGAGCTTCTGCTTAAGAGGTAAGCCCATCCTGCCTTTTGTTCAGACACCATGGTAGCTCAGTGACTCTACTTCCTATCATAGCTGCAGTTAGCTTGAAGATGAAGCAGGCAGATTACAGTTAATATTTGTGACATCTGTGCTAAGGAGAAGTACCAAGGAAGTATTAAGTTGTAGAGCTTTGGAATACATGTAAATAAAATCAATGGTGAGCAGCCACTTCAGGGTATTTCCAGGTGTCAGGTTTAGTCAGAGATGCTACAACTTATGAACACAGGAGCAATAGCATTTCCTCCTCTCATCTTTACACTCATTATTCTCAAGAGTAAAGACAAAGCATGCCACTTGATGTGCATGTTTAATCTCTTTAAATTTAGGATAATATTAACCAGTGCTCTATGCATTTAAGACAAGTCACTAAAAGGGAGCTAGAAAATAATAGCAGTAGAAACATTTGGTTTCCTCAGCCACTCTAAGATTGCTTCCCATGTTAAAATTGATTGAAAAAAAGGGAGTCTGATGTCTGCTGGGCATCAAGGGGCACAGTTAAAATATACAGCTTGCGTGACTCCTCTGAGACAGCACCTGCAACATTGTGGCATTGCTGCTGGAGTTAGAGCCCTGCTTGGCAATGTTTATCAGGGGTTACTGTTTCACCCTGAAGAAAGGTAGAAAGGTGACCAAGTCATTGAGGTGAATTTTTTGCTCCAAAAAGTTGATTTTGAATTGCTGCTCCAGATCAGGTGACTTAGATGTGTAAATATTTCCGGTTCATTTCTGTTGCCAGCCACTCATTTGATCTTGCCCTAGTTTGATTTTTTTTTTGAACAGAGCAGTGGCTGTAGTAGGAAAGGAATTTTGAAAACTGTCTCATTAGTTTTTTCCTTTCTTTCTGATTAAATACTTCCCCTGATGGGCTTTATTTCTGTTGGCAATTATTAAAATCCATGTTCTCTCTTTCCCTTATCTCACTGGCTATATGCATCAGTGGAGTGGTTCCTTTTCCTGCACTGTCTATGGTAATATACCCCAGTGCTGCTTCATCTCCCCTCAAGAGCTGATCTTTTGCACTTTCTCTGTCTATCTAATGTCCCCTGGAAAATGTGAAGGGAACGAGTCCTTAAGAAGGCATTTTTTCTCTGTCTTTGAACACGTTGTTTCTAATATCCACATTGTTTGTTTGTTTGTTTTTTCTGGTGTTTTTTTTTCCAAATGTGCCTAACATAACTATTTCTTCTGTACCATGGGACTGGGGGACTTGGACAAGCATTGGGTTTGGAAAGAAATTCAAGCTATCTACTCTTTTCCAACCTCTCACTCCTAGGGGAGCACACTCAGTCTGTGTCAACTAGACCTGTACTTTCTAGGTAAGGGGTGAAACAACGACAAAATTTCAACTGGAGCATAGCAGAAATGGTAAGAGAAATGCCACTTTGAGTTCAGCTGAGATCAGCTCAGTTGGTCAGAGCACGGCTCTAAAAAAGCCAAGGTTGCATGTTTTATCCCCATATGGGCCATTCACTTTAGAGTTGGACTTCATGATGCTTATGCGTCTCTTCCAACTCAGAATATTCTGTGATTCTGTTTAAAGACCCTACTGGGAGGTAAAGGAGTTTATAAATTCTCCTGAAATGGTGAATAAGCTGAGTATTTGGGAGTTAGAGAAAATAACATTCATCTGTCCCTTTAAAACAGAAAAAAACCTTGGCAGCTAACTCCCCTACATATTGCCTCCAGGAACAAACAGGGAAAAAGCTAAAGAGCTGTCTGGACAGGGACACTCACAGTGGGAAAAAACTTGTGTGCCATATGTCCCCCTTCCATCTGTGTATGCTCTCTTCTGGGTCGTGACATCTGGTTCTGCTTGATATCTGGCTCTGATTCCTGTATTTTTAAAGTAAACGGGACTTAATTCTCTTTGGAGACTGAAGAGAATAGACCACATGCTGGCTTTTAAAAGAAAAGCCAAATTTTTCATAAAAATATGCCTCCTCATCCTGGATCTGAATGGCTTGGTACAAGTATGCATTTAAATAAGCCAAAGATGTGCCAGCACCGTCTGCTGTCACTTTTAAAAAGCTGCTAACTTTGGCATGTTTGACATTTTTGGAGGGTTGGGCCATCAAGTTAGTTGGGTACCTAAATTAGAAGATGAATTGGCTTATTATTAAGGAAAGGATTACATCCAAGAGAGCAGACAGCTGAGGATGGGAAAAGATTGGGTGTTCCAGGGTGAGGGTTGGTGTGCCATAGAAGCTGGCTGTGGGGATCCTGAAACCCCTGGAGCCTTGAGCCACAACGGCCTTGTGCTGTGCAATGCCTCCACCCAGTGATGCCTGAGACTGAAGCTCTCCCCTTCCAAAAAAGCCACGCTGTTTACATGAGATCATAATGAAGTTCTGGTGCTAATAATGCCAAGCCATAGCATTACAAAAAAAAGGAGACCAAAAGGAAGTAAAAAAAAGAAGATACTTTGACAACTGCTGTTCTGAATTATCTGAATTATTCTGTAACTATTATTTTTAGTGCTTTTCCTGTATTTTGTAAGAACTAGCAGGGAATTTAGTGGAAAATGAGAGTTTGAGCTATTGAGACTGTAGAACTGTTAGTCCAGAGCCTCAGAGCTGATTGGAAAATGGGGAGTAGTAGAGCTCTGCGGAGCTGTTTCTTAATCAACCTCCAGCATATGTCAATTAGATCTAATTGAGCAATTCTTACCATTGGTTATTCCAAGAAGACGAGTATGATTGGAGACCACTTCATCTGGCATCTGCATTCCAGCAGATCTGCTGTGTATAATGGCTGGAGGATCATTACCAGCTGTGTGCTACCCAGGCAACTGAGAGTCCTAGAATTTACTTGACATAGTGATAATGAGGAATTTGTACCTAATTTAATGATCTAGGCCCCTGAGCTGGGAACAAATGGATCCAATAGTTACATCGTGAGAAAATCTTGGAGTCTTGGATGCTGAATTGTTTGTAGGAAACCAGACAGCAAATGGACAGTAGGCCCCTGGAGTCCTTGAAGAAGAACTCCTCAAGGCTGCCATCAGAGAGGAGCAGTCAGTGCATCAAGAACATCATCTGAAATGGAACATCACAGAATTCTTGGGAGAAGAGAGCACCAGCTGCCTCAAATGACCAATCCTCAGCTGTATCCTTGCCTTGGATAGTGTGTTCTGATCCCAATAGACCTTGCAAACTCTTCTTTTCCTACTGGTATGTAGTGCTTTTCTTTTTTTTTTACCCCCTAGTTAATAATGGACAGGCAATGGGTTTGTAATTGAAGAGAATTTGCAAAATGGAAGTGATTGGGAGGTTTCAAAGACTATTTAGGACCTTTGTTTATTCAAATACTGTTGTTGTTAATATTGATATCAATAATAAGTGCAACCAAATCAAAAATCCTGCCTTGGTTATGGCTCAGGCAAAATGATTCTGAGTTTGAGAACTAACGGTGAAGATGAGACTGCAGAAAGTGATTAAAGCAATTAGCACAAGAAGGCTGGGGCAGTGGGGTTCATAGCATCCTTCTTGTTTTCCTTCTTCAGTCCACCATTGTTTTAGCTTTTGGGCCTGAAACTTGTACTTGTTGTCCTTGGTCTTCATCAGAAAAGGGATTTCTTTTGTCTACCTACTCTGTGAAGAGAGCTTACTAACACTTAATATGAGGCTCAGAACTACATCCCTAGGCAGTGCAGAATCTGAAAAACACGAAAGCTAAAACTTAAGGCATCAATTCAATAGTTCTCAGTAGCAGTTGATTTTGTAGTGAGCAGTCAGATGGTAATTCTTAAAGCTTTGTGGTAGTATATGCATTAAGATACATGAAGGTTCCCTGATGACTGAAGGGTCCCAGAACAGCCCCAGACATGCTCCTTGTGTAGACCCTCAAAAATGCACAGCTGCAAAGACCAACATTTTCTGTCCCAGCTATGGAAAGCTGTGAGCACTCACTGGTATCTTGGGGTAGGCTAAGAGTTATGGAAGAGAAGGACTTAATGGGTTTGGTGAGGCTTCAGGAATCTGAGTCAGGCCATGCATTTGTTTCTCTTCCTCATTTTATCTCTCTCTGTCTTGAAACCCACCAAAAAAGATGGCCTCTAGCTGGCCTCATACTCCCCATCACACATCTGTGTCTCTCAAAAAACAACCACCTTACTCATATGCCTGCACTTGTAAACTACAACAGCTCTGAACTGGAATTGGGCTAGAGCACTTGAGACATTTCCCACAAGGATGTGAATAATACAGGGTGGTGGCTATTTCCATTTCTAGAGTAGGTGGATAGTATGAGATGGTCTTCCATATGAAATGAAATGGAACACATTATAATGGCAATTAAATCAAAGTATGCATTTTGCAAAAGAAAACATGTCATTTTGAAAAATAGCCATATGACATCTTTGGTAGCTAAATACCATCTCAACTGAGTAAGATGCTAATTGTAAAAAAAAAAAATTCTTGTAATGCTTTGCAAAAATTTGACCTGGACCTGGTAGCATTGTGAAGTCTTTGTGGCCTGGCAGAGAAGGGAGGAGGTGAGGAGGAATCAAGACAGCAGCACCACACATAATTACTGATTATGATCATATGTTGCATTTTGAGCTACTTGTGGGACACATGAAGCAGGAAAGTGCCATTTTATCTTTATACCTACCCCTCTCTAACCACAAATGTACTTACTGAATATGGACATATTAATTGTTCTCGGCTTTTTTCTTTGAAGATTGATCAGCCTGATGATCTTTAGATTTCCTGAGCGAGGCCACCTTCTGGATCACCGTGTTCCTTTTACAAGCCCCAATATAGCGGAAATTCCCTTGCCTTAGATGTGGAGTGGATTTTTTTTTCTTCAACTAAAAGCTCCTGGTTTGGTGTCAGCAAAGTATTTTCCAGCAATGAGTACAGAGGTGAGCCTTTTGAGGTGAGCTGTGGTGGCAGGAGTTATTTTTGACCTACACTGAAGAGCCACACTTGTATTTCATAAAGGAGTGCAGGATATACCCACCTGCAGGTGATCATAAATCCGCAAGTGAGGAAACCAAGGCTTTTGTTGTGTAATGAAGTTAGGTTACAGATGCTGTCCCCATGTTCCTCCAGCTAGGGCTGTGTGAGGGCTGGAGGGAGATGTGCCAGCTGCAATAGCTCCAGCTGATCTATTGGGCCAAGAGCTATCTCACAGCCAAAGGATGCAGTTTACTTCCACGGGCTGATGGGAAAAGCAGAGGAACAACAAACACTGGAGGAAAGCATGAGAAACGCTCCGCAGAGTCAGGCCAGCAGCTCACCCAGCCAGACATTCTGTCTCCAGCCGTGGTGACAGGAGTGGCTGAAAATCAGACTGATATCTCAACAGCTGCCCCAAGCTGCTGGGCTGGCTCTCACATTCGAAGCTCCATGGAAACTCAGGGATTAGGATAGCATTCTGGTGTCTGAACCCCGAAGTTTCTTTGCTATTTTGCTTACTCTACCCCTCTGCAGCAGCAAACAGAGCCCCATGTGAAAGCTGCTGGGTTTTGTGTATCTTGTTTGGCCTGTGCTGCACGAGTCTTTCATGACCTTTTGCCACTGCCTGTAGCAATAGGTCTTGAATGAAATTACATATTTACATGAGATGCTTTTGTCTGCTTACCTAGCAAATATTTAGATTTGGGCATGCTTTTGACTTTCTCTCTGGAGGGTGAAAAAGAGGTTTGGGTGCTTCCTACAAAGTCTATTGCTATTGGTGGGAAAGAAGGTCCCTGGGGTGAAGTATCAGAACCCAAACACTGTTCTGTAAGCCTTGGAAACCACACAGAGCAGAGTTTGTTTCCATTCAGATATAATAATTGGTTTGTTGTTATTGCATAACACAACTAACTACATCCCCAGCAGAGAAACAGCAGAGCTCTCTTTCCTTATTAAGGTTACTTGCAGCTCTAGGGGCTATTAAAACAGTCAACTTTCCTTTGAAGAAGACATCATTCTTTGTTGGTTCTCGGTCAGCAAACACTCATGCAACAGGACTTACCAGGCACTGTGCTGGGGCAGCCACCCAGTGCAGCCAGATATCAGCAGATTTGTGACACTTTTTTGCTGTTCTTCTGGTATGGTATGACAGGTGCTTATTCCCTGTCCTCACTAGTATGGACTGTCCTTTTCCTTCTGTCTGCCACTTCCACTCAAGACTCCCTTCTATTGTGCCAGCAGAGCTGCCTGTCCAAGAAACTTGCCCAAGGACTAAAACAGCTGAAAAATTACTCCACTTCTGTTGCTCTTCTTGGCCATTTGGTTCTTAGGCAAATTTGTTTTCTGAACTCTCTGCCCATTTAAAAACACACAATATTTTTTTCCAGCACAGGAGAGTCAGGGAAGGCAAGGGTGGGTGTTGAGGATGGTGTGAGATGCACTGCTCCTAAAGCACAGATTTGGCAGGGCTGAGCAGCTGTTTGACAGTCTGTGTTCTTGTGGATACACATTCCCAGCACTCAAGTGTGATCCTTTGGAGACCCTTCTGTAGATTGCAGTACCATGCCAGGAACACATTGAGATAATCTCTCTTCTCTGGCCACATGTTTGGGTTTTGAGGATTTTTCTCTATGCATTACATCTGATGAACTTTGATGTGGCCTGGTCAAGGGGCAAATAAAATATTGTATCCCATGTTAAGCAGCATAGTCTGACAGACCAGCTTCTGATGAGGGGTATTTTATGCAATCAACACAACTTTTCTCGTGTTTTTTTCTCCCACTCCTATCTCAGTTCTGGCCATCCAGGACATTAGAGAGAAAACTATGCCTTTTCTTTATCTTCAGAAAAGTGATAGCAACACTGTGTAACTCCTTGACAGAGGACACTGCACACACAGCAAGTCCACTTGGGTTCTTGCAGAGACCAGGCTTTGAATGGAAATAAACAGACAAAACATTAACAGGCTCATGATATTCCTGGTGGTGAGAGCCTTTGAAGGCTAGGGCAGTACTGAAGTAGGGTTATAGTGTATGCTGGATATGATTTTACTCTTTTATTTTCTTAATAGTTCTTACTTCAGAAGAAGTACTGAGTTAGATGGTCTGAAATAGCACAGCTGTTGTCGTATTTCCATGACTTGAACTATGAAAAGCAATACAAGGATGAAGCTATTCCATCAAAATTTGCTGCCTACTGTTGGCAAGCACTCTTTTTCATCTTTTTTTTTTTTGGTGTCATTTATTGATAGTTTAATTTATAAATGGCAAATATTGTAAGGAATAATTTTGTCTGAATTTTAGACTCATTAAAATTCAGCATTGTCTACTTTTGTCTATCACTGCCTGTTTTTTTGTGTCAACAACATTTTTTGTCATTGTCCACTATGTTGCCTCAAGAAACTCCACAGCTGCTTTTTATCCTTCTATAAATTTGACATTTTGCCATGATTACAGTAATTCCAACTAGATGTTTGTTGTTTCAAGATCTTGTATTTCCATTGTTTATTGCAGTAAATTTATTTGTCTTTTCATGATCTAATGGACCATCTCAAGGGACTCACTGAAAATCACCTTGAAGTATTTTGTAAGTGCAGGTTCTATTTTTGTCTTGGTCTTTGGAACATAAATATTTATTTTATCTTGATGCAGATGATACTTTTACTGCTTTCTGTTGGACTTTAAATTTCGATGTAAACTTCTGGGTTCTTCCTCCTTCTCATTAATTTACCCAGAATTTCACTCACTAAAAGTTAACTCCTTCTTTCCAGACATTGTTCGACTCAAATGATCAAACCAGAAGAAATAGGTAGAATATTTTCGATAAGAAGACTAACTCCAAGACTTCAGTATCTCACACCTACTTTTTTAAGATTATGGAATGTAGCAATTGCTTTACAGATATGTTTTCTTCATTGGTTTGTCAGCCAGAGGGTTGCTGTTCTACTTATGACTACTTTAAAACTGTGCCTTTACAGCCTTCAGCATATGAATTCATAGAAAAAAAGTGCTAGTGATGTAGAGAGATTAAATCAATTTTCCTGTTTATTTTTATGAGAGACTGCCATTTCTGCTGAGCTCTTAAAATTCAAACTGTGCCTATCCAAAGGTCAGATCTGATACCTGAGGTTTTGCTGGGGCAAAGAGCCAACTTGACAGAAACATTATGCTGACTTACCAGTATTCATAAGCTTTGTGATAACAGCAGGAGGAGAGTCTGTGGAAAGATTCTCCACACAAGCACTCCGATTTAGAAAATGCCTGGTTGTCTGAAAAAACTAGTATAAATTAATTTGCATGAGCACAGTATTGCTTCTGTGATATCCTGAGGAGGTAAAAAAGTCAGTGCCTATGGACAATTTCTTTGCAAGACTTTAGGCACACTCACAACTCCCAAAGGGAGAGGGATGGTCTAGTCTGGTTAGTGGCAGAAGGTGAGGACCTCTAAGGAATTCAGAAGTTCTGCTTTCTTAATTGGCTACTCTTGATTTATCCTTGCTGTTGAATTTAGAGGTAACTAATGGAAAATGCTTGTTTCCACCCCCTGTCATGATCTAAGCTGGCCATCTGTCTTCTGAGAGTAGATGTTAACAGAGCAGAAACAGCTCTGATGATACAAATATTCTGAATGCTCGCTGCACCCCCGCTCAGTTCTTTGTTCTCATCCTGGCCTTGTGGTTAGAGCAGTTAGGAAACTGGTGACCTCTCTTGCCCTGAAGAAGAATGTCCTCCCCCAGCTTCTCCTAGGACACTTTCTGCTTCTTCTGAGGTACCTGGGTGAACTTGTACCTGGTAGTACAGTTTTTCTTGTTGAAAGCAAATGCGTGAGAGCCTAACCCACTTAAAGAGTCAGAGACTCAGAATATGAATTTCTTATTAATGTCCATCCCTAAATGGCTAGAGCCAAATTCCCTCTTGTCTGTTCTCTGCTTTCTTCATGAGTAATAAGTTCCAAACAAGTAGCATCCCAGTTTCAGGATACAGGATGGAGTGCTCTTCCTCAGATGTAGAAACCCTTACAGACCTTAGAAGTTGGGTCTTCTGGTTCCTGGTTGATTTTTCTGACTGAAAGCCTTGTCTGGGTATTGTGGATTGTTCTTAGTCTGAGTTTTAAGTCACTTCACTCTCTTGCAAAGAAATCTTGTTACTGTCTGGATGTGCAGTGTCTGACCCAATTAACTTCATGTCACCCGCCTGTGCTGTCACATCCGCAGCAGTGTGGGAGTGTCTGCACTGAGGCTGCTGAGGCAGGAGGGAGCACCCTCGGCTTGGCCCAGCCTATGATCAATGTGTTACCTGGTGTGCAACTCTGTAATGTCACCTGAGGATGTCAGGCAATTTATTTAAGATACCAGAGCCTCCAGCTCCTCACTGAAGTAACCAGTGCTCTGGACATAGGGTGTGGCCCTCACTTGGGCAATTACCTGAACAAAACATTCAGAGTTGCCTGCACTTGCTCACTTGTTGGGAGTCCAGTACACAGTGCACACTTACTCTGGAATCAAGAGTATGTGAGGGCTTACCTGCTGTGATTTTTCAGTCTTTGCAGGATGAATATTCACTGAACTCATATGCATTTTCTATATTTCTTTAGTAATTTCCATTACTTACTTCTACTTCTGCATTGGGGATATTTATATACCATGAGAGATACCAACATGTGTGGACACGTTGGTGACAAAGCAAAGTACTTGAATTTTTTTTCCTTTAAGCTTACTTGTTTCAGCTGTTCCTTTGTAAATAGAAAGGAGGTGAAATATGGTTTCTCTTTCACCCTGAGGCATAGTTTCCGCTACAGTGGAGGGGCCCAGAAGTGCCCAAATCTGCTGCTTTTGCATGCACGTTTTTCCCCTAATTCTCTGCTTCAATGCAAACAGAGTCTGCAGTTTGGTGGCCCTGTCAAGCTGTGTAATGTGTCTGCAGTGTAGACCTTGCCTCTCTGGAACAATACTCTATATCTCGCTGACAATTTGAGCACAAGGCAGGCCTCATTTCCTTTTGCACTCACATGGTGCTGAGCAACCAGTTAGCAAAACCCACAAGGTGGAGCGGTGACCAGTGAGGCAATGCCTGTGATAGAGGACCATAGCTTTTTTCTGCTCCAAGGTAAGAACAAAGGGGAGGAAAGGAGCAAACCTTTCCCAGAAGCACATCTTGACACCTTACGGGAACAAATCTCCAGACTCTGCAGGAATTCCAGATTTCATGGAAAAAAACCTTCTCTTTTGGCTCTTAGCAGAATTATTAATCACACTTCTTGTGAGATGAAATTAAGTAACTGACAAAACCAAAAAAGGAATTTAAATTTAAGTAAGAGTTACCTACATTTTTGCATTTCTTCAGTTTTTCTGTTTATGTAAGAAAATCAGAACTATCATACCAGCTTGCAAAACTTCCCTCACCCACCATGCCCAGGTCTTTATTGCTCACCAAAAGCACAAGCCTTCACAATGGATGAAGAAGAGGATGATAAACTCTGCCAGTGTCAACCACGGGGGATAGACATCCTCAGTTTAAAGCAGCTTTTCCAACAGCACCTTAAATGGTGATCAGTGTGCTTCTCCTTGAGTCATGCCTCTTGAAACCACTTGCATGTTTACTTTACTAACAACTTCACACTGCAATTAGTCTTGGGTTTTACTTATGTGAAAGAGTAGTGTTTTCTGTTTAACTGAATGTCTGATCATTTCTCTGTTTTCTTTCTCATGAGAGGTGCTGAAAAATAATTTCCAGTGTAATTTTCCTAGTGCTGAAAATCCTCTCCTTTCTCAACCACAGAGTGACAGACAAATTGATTTATTCTTGTAGCAAAAGCCCTCTTTGCCTCTGATATCCTTATTGCTCTGTTTAGTAACTTCTTTTCCTGCTACAGTATCCTTTTTGTCAGTGGAGACCAAAACCACACCCAGTGCTCAAGATAAGGATGTGTTGCATCAGTATAACAACATTTCCTGGTTTGTTCTCTGTTCTTTTGCTAGTAACCCTTTACAATCTCTTTGCCTTCTTGTTAGCTTCTGAACATCAAACTTTTTTCAGAGAAAAAACCAAAAGGACCTCAGGATGTCCTTTCCATGTAGCAAAAATGATCACTTTGTATGTGTTTGTAGGATTATTTCTCTGAGAATAGGGCTTTGTGTAGTTCAACAGCTGAAAGAAACCAAATAATTTTAGAGGACACCTGATCTCACCTGATAGCATTTCCCATGAAAATTTATCTACTGTCCCAAAGCAATCATTCTGCTACAGAACTGACTGGCATTTCTGTTAGTTTCACAGGATCTAGGAAACTTCCAGTGTTTGGGTCTCACCCTGGAGCCTCGTTCCTGGACTGGTGTGTTTGGAAGAGACAGATAGAGAGTACGGCTGTCATGTTCTGGCACGTGAGGCCGAGATGTGGTGCAGGAGGACAGAGAGGTGCACCTGCTCTTGTCACACAGTGCAGAGCACTCTCTTCACTGCTGATGTGGGAGGTCTTGGACAAGCTTGTTTCTGCAGGCTGCAGCTGCAGAGGATAACTTCAGGAAGTTTCGCCTGTGGTCACGGACCCTGAGAGCAACTGGGCAGGAGTGCTTGAAACCTTCAGTTCTTCGAAAGCACTGAGGTTCTCAGAAGCTGCTAGCAGCCTGCAGGCTGCAGGCTATGGAGATAAGGTGGAGCAGAGATGCTTACAGTTGACATTTTTGGATATGAAACAGACAAGAACCGACCTCCACATCTGACTGCATGCACACTGAGGACTTGTATTTCCAGTGTAGGCATTGATTAGCTGTGGGTTAACCTCCTCATGGAGGAGGCAGGAGCTTGGGCCCCATTGCCTCAGTGAACGGCCTCAAAGAAATCATGGGCCCAAAATCTGGAGAATAAATTACTTTAAACAATGTTTGTCTTATGTTAACTGACTCCATCATTCAGCATTGTTTGCCTGTAGAACTCTGGATTTCCTATATTATAATGCCTACATCCTATGGGGAAAGCACATGGGGTAGAGTTTCTACTGTGCTTTTCCTGCAATGTCTGCTTCTTATTGGCACCTTGCAAGACAGATTTTTGAACAAAGACTCACAGATCTGTGAAGCAGTCCTGGTGAAGTCTTGCTTGTAGTTGCAGCAAGCCATAGTTACATATAGATTCTTTTCAATGTAGAATCCTACAGAAATTAGGATTTTGGCCTAGTTGACAATGGCAAAGTGAGTAATTGATACACCAAGACCATGTTATATGGTGCTAGTAGCCATGGTGACTATGGATAAGAATAAACAACTCATTTTATATTGATGGGAAAAGAAGATTTGCTTTTGGAACAGCTCGTCTTCCTGCTCCTGCAAGAAAATTTGCAGGAAATCATGTAGAAAACTGTAAGAAGGCTTTTGATGAAGAAAGGATTCTTGGTTAGTGAGGGAAGGCAAAACAGATTATGTTGAGTTTCTATTTTGGAGAAACAAGCCTGAAATCTGGGGTAATAGGCTAAAAGGCACTCTACATGCCATTTGGGATCTCTACAGAGGTAGGCAACAGTCTATATTCTCAGAATTTCTTAAAGCTGGCCAAACTGGGAACATAGAGTACAATTAACAGCCCATTTTCTGACATAGTCTATCTTAATTTCCGTGGGAATAGCTTCCAAGAGCTAGGACCAGAGAAAGTTTTCAAGTTCATAGCCCTCCCTTTTTTGAAAGGTGAACTAAGTGCTCTAAGAATTTCTGAAATCTAGAAGAGAGGTCATTGGGGTTTGGATACCTGGCACTTCAACTAAAGAGAAACTAACAAATACGTTGATTTTTTTTATTTAAAAAAAAACAACCCAAAACCAAACTTGGGTGATATTTCATTTTTATGAGAAGCCTTGTTTGTCTTTCCAAAATACTTTAAACTTTCAGGGAATGCAAACTCCAAGTTGCAGCCAGATCTGATAGCAACTGCAATTAGATAATATTAAAGATAAAAAAAGTTTTTCCAAAATCCCAGTCCATAACCTAGAGGAAAAAAAACCCAAAACAAACAAACCATTTTCCTAAGTAGTGGTATCAATGTTTTTCTTTATAACTAAAGCTCTGATTTTGCATGCTGTCAGTACGTCACGACCCTCTTTTATCAATAACATATAACTTCCAGTAATTTGTATATATAAAAGAACAAATAAGACTATTCTGTAAGAAGTCTTTATAAACAGTATAATTTGTCAAGAAATTATCTTCAGTGACTTTCCAGAGAATTGAAATTCATTTTAGTTGGGTAAACTAATAAGAATTGTGTCTTATGCATGCAAGTCATGTTTTCCAGAATGCCATGTATTTGTAGATATGTCTTCCTAAGAAATTGTGTAGAGAAAACCTCTTTGTTCTCAGGGAAGATGTCAGATAGGAACAACAATGATGTGCTAAATAATTGTTTCCAAAGTAAAGGAAAATGGAGTAGATTCTGCACAGAAGGAAGTTAGCATCCCATGCGCTCCGAGGGGAGTGTTGACTGTAAGGATCTGGGATGTCTGGAATGAGTCTTTGATGCTGCACCAAGAACTTGCCTCTTTAACTTAAAATCTGGAAGATTTCACTTACGGGCATCTTGTTTCTGCCCTGAAGTTATTTGGACAAAAGAGTGATGGTTACTTCAGTGTCTCTTTTGTGTATAAACTTGGGATAGGCTTCTTGCCCAAAGATAATTGCCTGTTCAGACTCATCCTCACCTCTGTACTGTAAGACATTCTGCATCTAAGGACAGGACCACCTGTGGGAATGGAAGATTATGGAGACTCAGCAAAGTGTTTTAATTTCCATAAGAGCAACAGATGTGCTGCATAGATCCTCTCTCTGGTGGTCTTTGTGGTCTCCCCGTGGGAATCCTGCTGGTGGCCTGATGACATTCAGACATTCAGAACAGCTGCTGTTATTTTCATTCTGGCTGGCTGTATCCAGACCCTGTGGGATGGCAGTGCAGCTGCTTTCCTTTTGGGGAAAGGCATGGAGCAAAGAAATTTAGAATTTCTTAAGAAAGGGAAACTGATTTTAAGATACAAAGGCTTTGTTAGTGATGTTATGGTCTCTGTTTGAATACTGTCCTTGGCCTTACTATAACTATCTAAGCATAACTGTCATTATTAGATCTTTTATAAACGGCTGGTGATCAAATAGCATACCAAGTAACGTATCAACATGCAAGCCAAAGGAAATACTTGCCATCCACATAAAAAAAAAACCACAGATATGATTCTGGTTACTTTAGCCAATTACTTCCTTCAAGATAGTCACCTCTATTTTACATCCTCTGAACTGGCAACTACAGTGGTTTTGCAAACCTTATAAGATACTTAATATTTCTGGCTTGGTGGGATGAAGGAGTGAGATGAGTAGGGTAAAAATACTGATGTCTTTGTAAAACTTAAATTCTTATTATTCCTTTGCATTTTACATACATGCCCTCACTTATTGCTGTGTGCGAGCCTGCCATGCCAGTTGACCTTGCCTGGCCACCATGGCCCCACCAAGCTGCCCTATTACCCTCTCAATAGGACAGGGAGAGGAAATACTATGAAAAGTCCATGGGTTGAGAAAAGGACAGGTGGATGACTTGCCAATTACCATCAAAGGCAAATCAGACTCACCCTAACCCTAACGTGGGGAAATTGTTTTGCAAATTATTAGGAGTAGGATATTGAGTAAAAATCTCAAACGAATCCCAACTCCTCCCTTCTTCCCAGGCTCAATTTCACTACCAAATCTCTTACCTCCTCCTCCAAGTGACACAGGGGGATGGAGAACAGAGGTTGCAGTCAGTTCATAACATTTTGTTTCTCTTTCTTCTCACACTATTCCCCTACCGCAAAGGGGGTGTCCCTGTCTTACAAGACACTTCACAAACTGCTCCAGTGTGGAGCTTCCCATGGGCTAGAGCTCTTCACAAACAGCTCTGGTGTGGGTCTTTACATGGGCTGCAGCCCTCAAGGACAGACTGCTCCAGTGTGTGTCACCTTCCAGAAAACCTGCTCTTACATGGGCTCCCCTGTGGCCTCAGTTCCTGCCAGGACCCTGCTCCAGCATGGACTCACCATGGACTACAGCTTCCTTCAGGTCACATCCACCTGCTCCTGTGTGGCATCCTCCATGGGCTGCGGGAGGAAAAACTGTGTCATCATGATTTTCCCCATGGTCTGAAAGGGAATCTTTACTCCAGCACCTGGAGCACCTCCTCCCCCCCTCCTTGTTCACTGCAGGGTTGCCTCAGTTCTCACGTGCAGTTGCTTTGGAGCAGTTTTTAGCTTTTCTTAAAGATGTTCCCACAGAGTACTTACCAGTGTTGCAGAGGAGCTCAGCTGTGGGCAGCATGGGTCTCTTTTGGAGCTGACTGGAACTGGCTCTGTTTAACATGGAGGCAGCTCTTGGTGTCTTCTCACAGAAGTCACCTCTGTACCATCCCAAGTTTTGCCAAACCCAGTACACTCTGGTTAGGAATGTGTCCACCAACAGTGTCTGCTTGGGGTAACTCTCTCAAACTTCTCAATGAAAGGAACTATCAGATCTATTTGGGGACCAGAGCCTTCATCACGCACAATGTGGGTGGTACTAGGGCTGCATGATAAATAATAAAGGCCAGGGGAAACTTTTTCCTTGGAAAAAGTCCATCTCTATTTGAATACTATAAATATTGAAAAATCTTTCTAATTTCCCTTTTACACAAAGCATGAGATGCCTTTGCTAGCCACAAGAAGGGCACCATGGCACAGAGGAACAGCAAGAACATTGCAACCTCAGCAGGGTGGATCCCCACCAGCCAAAAAACATTAGACTTGACACAGGTGGACACTCAACAACAGCTTCCCTTGACATCCCACCATTTGCCATTCTACCAGAATTCCCTGGGTTGGCCTTAAGAAATGGAGATAGTGAAACTTCCTCGTAGAGTCACTTGTGTCTGAAAGTTTCCCTACTGTGGCCACTGACAGTCTGCAAGCAGGGTGCAAAAACTGTACCCAGCAAATGTTTCCTGGCTAATAGAATTAGGTATTAGGCAAGCAGAGCTAATGTGCTGCCAGGCTAAGTGCTGCTTCTTGCAGCAAAGTGAACTCTGATGGTGCTGAATTTCTGTTTCCCTATCTCAGCTTTTTATCTCAGGACTTTATCTTTTTCAATCTCATTATTTTTCCTCTTGCATGCTTGAACTCCTAAGATGTCAGTAACTTCATTTAGTCTGGGTTTCCACTTTTCGTATCTTGTGTGGCTTTAGCTTGCATGTTTTTCATAGCCTAGGAATAATTTTGCCAACACATTTGAGTTAAATTCATATACTCATGCTGTGCCAGAACAGTCATTGTATCACTGATGGCTGAATCTCTGGCTCATTGACTCCTAGTGCTGGTGAGGACCTGTGGGGCCAGCTACATTCAACTTGATACTAAATTGTTCTTTAACACTGAGTTGCAGCTCCACTAGGTTCCCAGCAAATTTCCAGTGCTTCTCTACCTTCCCTTTTAAAAAAATTCTTCTGCTGTCTTGCTTAACTATCCCCTGCTTCAGTTCAAACTCATTATTTATCTCTTTGCTTTGAGAACACATGATTCCCTTGCCTGCTGTAGTGCTATGCATACAGGCTGACAAGGGACCAATTAACCTCTCAGAAATCTCTTGAGGTATTTCTGTAAGCTCTTTTTTTCCATAAGCTTATCAGTAGGATTTTGTTTTAGAAGATGAGCCCAAAGTTACGAGGCGTTCAACATTGGTTTTAGTTTCTTATGAAAGCTGCAGAATGGCTTTTGCTCAGCTGGCAACTATCCTCTTTAGCCAGGAGCCCAGTTTCCCATCTGCACCATGATTTGGGAATAGCCTGGGCCTGGAGAACAGACTACACGATTAAGGGCTCTTCTGAGGTACGGAGCAACACCTCTGATCTAAATTTCAGTGGACTTTATGTCAGAATAACCTTTTATTGTTCAGAAATTTGAAGTTAGCTTTACCTGTATATTTAACCTTTTCCTAGATGGAAATGACATGTTGTAATTAGAGGATATTGAAACCACCACTGAATGCAGATGGTTACTCCAGAATTTTCATCAAAGTCTCTCACATCAGGAAATGAGGAAGACCTTGATTCTGATGAAATTTCACAAACTTGAGCAGGGAGTAATTTGTGAGCTTTTGAAGGTAGGAGTCTGAACTGTTCAACAAAAACATTGTGAGATTTCACTGTTGAGGGTTGGTTGGGTTCTTTTTTTAGCTCTATTGCTTTTTTTTAAATTGTCATATAGGAAGTGCAACCCCCAGATCACTTCAAAGGAAATGCTATACCAAGAACTGGGGAGACCATGGGTGTGACATAGGAAAGATTTTTGCATACAGGCATATAATTGCTACATCTTTGTGTATTGATGTGGAGTTCTGCATGCTGACAGTAGAATCCCAGGAACACTGGAAGGGACAAATGGAATTCGCAACTCTGCCAGGGATGGGAAACAAAAGTTTGAATGACCATAGGATAAAATCTTCTTTCCCTCAAAGACTTACTTTAGCTATTGGTGCAGATAACTGGTTTTTCAGCACCTTCTTTGATCAACTTAGATTCAGTGAAGCAGTTTTCTTCATTAAAAACCATTCCTGATTCTCCAGAGACTTTTCAAGCTGTTCTCAGGGAGCTGCTGCTTGATTAGACCATGCAAAACTCTTACTTGTTTTCAAGCAAAATCTGTTTCAAAGGGCCTTCTGCCATCTGAGTGTCCCCTCTCTGTGCTCCCCAGCCAGCAGATTTATTGCACTATAATTGTGCTAAAAAGGAATAATTTGCAATAAAGGGAAACCTATTCTTGTGGTGAAAGATATCTGATTAATTGGAACTATGAGATGCTATCTCTTATAGGTACTTAAAGTAAATTGCTACAGCAATTTGCGTGATCTGCTCTATTCAGTGGGAGGTGTCTCAGAATGAAGCTGTGTATCTTGCTGCTACAGATATGAACTGCCCAAGCCAGATATACAGTGCTCACAGTATTATCTGGTACAAGCTAAGCAGAAAAATCTCTGCAAAAGACCCATCCACAGAGAACAAGCCACTTCTCTGCTTTCTGAATTTTCCAGATGGTAGGTCAAATTTTTATATTGTAATTTAACCAGAAATAATAGAAGTATTTGATAAGAAAGTTTATTTCAGTTTACTTAGGTACTTCTTTATCTTGAGAAATAATATTAGATTAAATTAGTGGGTATGCTTCCATAACAGACAAATAGTGTGGGACTAAAATACAACTTTACCTTGTAGTGAAGTGTACTTAGAAATGGATTTTGCCATCAGTTTTCTGGCATATATTTTTTTACTAATCAGTTAAAGACAGAGAAAATCTTTACTCTGCAATTGATTTTTCAGAGTTTAGCATATTTTTGTATTTTTTGTTTAAAAATATTTTTAAGAATAATATGTATATTAGTCTTAGAAATTCCATGCTTTACTACTGAAATTCCTAAATTTTATACCTATACCTGTAACTAGTGTAATTGTTAACTCTTGTGAATGCTAGTTCTGGAATAAGTTCAGTTCTACGGTTGTAATTTTAATAGGATGTTTTCAGTTGGAATGGATTTTCTGGTTTGATAGAAGAATGAAAATCACTTCCAAAAGGTGTATGGGTTGTATATATATCAGTAAAAACAATCCCACAAAACTGCTCTTTCATGATATGCTTCCATTGTAAAGTCTGTGAAGTTTTTTGGGTAGAAATTGCAATATTATTTCCAGGTTTTTTAGTGTGCCAGGTAATGTTTGTCACTTATATAAACAGTATTATAAACATTTCATTGGAAAACAGAATTTTGGAAAGAAAATCAGAAATATGTTACTAACACAGTTAGTTCAGAGAAGCAATGAGTTAAGCCCTACAGACCACTGCTTCTGCAATACACACAGTGGGTTCCCCCTTCTCTCACCTTCCTTTGGTAGTGGACTAGGTTCTGACCTACTCGGATAGTTATCCCAAATTTTGGATCTAGTGCTTTTTCAGCACCACACTGAAGTGTTTGTTTACAGAGCTTAGGCTTACACTCATATCATGCAGTCATTCTAAGCTGTAGGAAGAAGCTGTAAGGCACTGGAGAACCAGCCCTTCTCTTGCTGTTTTCTGTCTAGACCTGCAACATCTGTTTCAGTTCATATTGAGGTAATTTGTGTTTACTGCTGACTTTGGAAAATGCAAACAGAATCACATTGCTTTTTTAACTGCATGAGCTCTTTGAATTTTCAGGGAACATTCCTCTTATATTAGAGCCCTCTATATTGTACATATTCATGCACACAACCCCCAAACCCTTGAACTGCTGCTGGTACACAGCAACTTAAAAATGGAGGGAAAATCAATAAAGGAATCATCAGATTTGGTGGGGAGCATCTCAGCTAAAATATTTTGCATTCTTTTGGTGCAGGCTGATAGCCCAGTATGTGTAAGATCTCTCAAAGATTTTTTTTTTCAGTAAACAGAAGGCTAATTGCAACAACTGGCAAATATGGAGATATCTAATTATGAATTTCTTACCACTGAATCATTCTGGCATTTGTTATAAAAGTTCGTGAGAGCAAGTAATTGGCTGTCTCCCTTCCTGGACAAAGCTGTGTCTCAAAAATGGTGAAAGCACATCTCCTTGCAACTTTCTGGTAATCATCAGCCTTCCATTTCTAGGGCTGCAAGAGCACTGGCAATAAGGGACTTGAGAGTGTCTCCAACAGTGGTATTACTTGTGGCTAAATTCCTAACAAACACAAATAAAATATCAAATTAGAAAAAACTCCTCATTTCAGAAAGGGACCAAACTTAGTCTATGAAATGATTTTTCTTTAAAAATCAATCAGTTTAGTTTTTGTCATCTTGCTGAGGTATCACTCACTTAAACAAGATAGCTCTGAAAAATAGAAGGGCAGTTGATATAACTGCTGGGGGCAAATAAGTTGCTGGAACAAAACCTAACACTTGGTGGGAAAAGGCTCCCAGTAGAGAAGGAATATTCTGGATATTTTTTCTCCCTGCTAGTGTTAGAAATCACTTCTAGGAACAATCCTCATGCTCTAAATGATGAACAAAGATGAATGCTTTGTGTGCTGGTGCTGTGAATTTCATTGCGCCATTTTGTGACAAATCTTTTTCTCCTAAGGGTGTGTCCAGTCCCAGGTCACTCATGAACCCTGTTGTGGGCCATCTTGTTCATTCATTCCAGGGCAAAACTCTTGATGTTAGTGTTGAAAAGTGCCCTCTAAAAATCTGTTCACCTGGCCTAAGGTTTCCTTAAAATTAAAAATGTCAATACATTTGCACTTGTATGTGGTGCTTTACTCCAGCAATAATGAAAGCAAGTAGATCCTCACACATAATATTTCTCCTGACTGGTCACTCACTTCCTGTAAAAGGCATGGCATCGGCTTTGCTGTGACATTAATGCTGAGATGCTGCTTTTTTTGGTCTAAACCTCATCTTTCCTGTGATTTGTGAATATCCCTGCACAGTACCTACAATGAAATTCTCACACTTTTCAAACACTAAGTTTTGTTATTGTTTTTCAGAGTTTAAGAATAACCCTCTGGATATTATTAAACCTTCTAAAAGAAGAAACTTCCCATATCAATACAAAGCTGATGATATTTCTGAAAGCTCAAAGCTGAATTTCCTCTGAATTTCGGACTTGGCAAAAACATAGGACTTGATAAGTCTTGTCAATGTTTATTTAGTCTGGAAGTTGGAAGTTTTTGGCACTGAGATAAAAATTCTTTGCAGTAAGTGTGACGACAGTACTTACATCTCTTGCCTGTTTTTCACTACTCCCCTTGTGCTCACTATCTGCAAGATAAATTATATTTCCTGTCTAATTTGATTTCTCTTGAAAACAGCTTGTCTACTGTCTGTGGCACTCTGTGACGGCTGTTACACAACAACAGAACCCACTGCTCTGTGATCTGCAGTGAAGAACTGCATTCAAGGCTATTTAATGGTAAGTAGAACGCTTACAACCAGGTAGGATAGCTGGATTGCATGCCTGCTGTCTCCTGAGATACTCCTGGAATAGGTCAATTTAATGCCCATGATAAATGCTCAGGTTTTTTAAATAAAGGGGTTTGCTGGAGAGTCCTTGAGCCACACCACGAGGTGTGAATTATAGCTGGTGCGTGTTAGTTATACACAAATGAAAGCATCAGTGAGATACAGGATCTGCCCTGCTGCTGTTAGCTAAGTGCGATATTATGCTCCTTTACCTACCTTTCCAGTCCATTTCTTCAGTTCCCCTTCAGCTTAGCATTGTTTAGGACACCCACCTGGTTTTGATCTTACTGCTAAGCACTTACCTAGAGAAGCTGTCACTGAAGATAACTCCCCTTCCAGAAAAAGACAAAACAGTATTGTGGACCTATGCAATTGATTGGATGTAACCTTAATTCAAAACCAGGGTATACGTTTTCAAACTGAGGATCCGTCCTTTTCTAACTTGAGGTACCTCTCTGCACTTGACTATGAAGAGAATGCCAATGTATATTTATATTTCTTTTAAAAAAAAGCAAGCAAGATAAAAGAGGCTTCTGCCTGAGGAGCACCATGACAGAGTAATTCCCTGTCTAAACTAAACTAAGTCATAACTGTAGTTTCAATGATGATAGAACAAATAACATCACCTCAAAACTGCAAAACTGCTGCTATGTCCACACACACTCTGTACAGAGCAGCTCATGTGATGCAGTTTATCACTGCATGATATGATTTTCTGTTCAATTTTCTGATGTACATCAATACAGCATTACTGATGCAGTCAGAGTATATTCTAAGATATCAATGTTCTTCTTCTTTAGAAATATGATGATACATATAGGTTTGATCTTCCTATCCACCTTCCTCTCTGTTTCCGTGACATCTGAAACATGTAAGTCACATTTTAAAAATACTTTGTGAAAAGGTTTGTTCTGTAGAAATGCGTAGGCTGTTTCCAAATTGGTGGTTTTATTTTTAAGCCTTAAATTAGTGAGTTCACCTCAAGCCAGAAATCACAACTTAAAATCTAGCCTTTAATGTATATTAAAATGCACCAAACTGCCCATTTCCATGACAGCAAGTCTAGATTCAGCTTCTGCCACTTGGCACCTCTGCAAGCAGAAAGAATTGAAAGAATTTGAGAGTAGCTGCTGCTCCAGGTCCCAGCTGGGCACAAACTCCAAGAGCATGCTTTAATTGCACTGAGCAGTGCATATGCATGTGCACCCTTGCTGAATCAGGGGTCTAAATGGGCGCTGTACTTCATAGAAATGCTCTTTAATGTCCTGAATTTGGGGCTGTTAATTGAAAAATGCAGTGTAACAATAATGTTTCCTTGCACAGGGGGGATGTCCAGGACAGTAAACTATTTCTGATGGGCCAGCTCTACTGACTTAGCTATATAATGCTGACCAGTGACACAGTGTTGTACAACATTCGTGTACTTCTATTCTCTAGCTGAGATGCTCATTTATCTGAAAAATTCTGTAAGATATGATCTCTGAATATTTCTCCATATTGTCAATTTTACAATAGGAAAGCTAAGATTCAAGAAAATTAGATTTATTAAGATGCCAAATTCTGCAAAAGAATTCGCCAAGATAATTTTCACAGATGTACTGAGTTTAGATGAGGTCTTTCTTTTTCAATGTCTTCCCACTCCACACTATTTTTCCTGAAAGAAATCTATTTCCCATGTGTTCCACCCTTGGCAGGGCAATGCTGCCTTTTCTGACCCCCCTGATATGTCCCAGTGTCTTTGCAAGGCTTGTGAGTGGGAAAACTGTTAAAATGATGGGGTTGGGGTTACTCATATTCATACCTGGCTAATTGAGGAGCTCCAAATTAACAAGCAAGATGACAATATCAGTGGAGGTGGACCACTTCTTTAGAAAGGACCTGAACAGGAGTATTCATTATGTAGAGACTCTCACCTCCTGATTTGTGCACCTACATGTCTAAAACCACCACTGCAAAGTGTCATTTTTGATAGACGCTGTTTTGGTTGCAGTTGCTCTCATTTTCATGCTCCCTTATCTACTGCAGTTCCTCTGCCAATCTCAATCTTTGTCCTTTTACCATCCTTGCCCATACTCCCATTTTTTTCTTGTCAGGATGCAATTTAACTTTCAGATTAATGTTTGTTTTCAGTGGCCAGTACACTATTCAGGTACCTGATCACTTAAGTATTTGTCAAAATTGCTTGATTCTAGTTTCTGTGGACCAATTTCAGTATTCAAAACTAGAAGTACACTAAGTTAAAAAATAATTTAAAAATTTAGTGTCTTAAGCCTAGATTTTCTCATGTGTGACCACATGTGGTTAATTTTTCTAAGCTTCTTATTTGTCTCAATTATTTCTGGTATCTTTTCACCTTCCCACCTTTTCATCAGGTTCTTCCTCTCACATTACCATGTTGCTTTCATTTTTTCTCACCCCATTTGCATGAACTTCAGAGAGAAGCTGTTTTTTTGTGTTTTTATTTTAGTTTAGTTTTCCTAAGGATCTATTCTACAGACTTCCTTCTTTCTGTGATTTTTTTCTTCCAGGGAAAAAAAAATCAATTTAATTTCTCTGTATTAAAAAGGCAGAAAAAAAGCACTCATCTATTGCATAAATAAATATTCATTATACTGAAGTAAGGAAAGATAACTACATTAAATCCAGTATTTTTCTTTGTGTTTTAATTTGCGTTCTGAATAAAAACAGCATTTTAGGCAAAGATTTACATAATAAGCTCATTGTAAGAAATCACTATTTTTTCAATTAAGTCCTCTTGTTTTTTACTGTGTGCCTGATAAGAACCTAGGGATTTGTTTGCTTGTTTATTTGTGCCCCCCACATTAGTTACTGTTTTTGGAAACAAATGGCTCCATAACTCAAGGTAAACAAAACTTTTATTGAAAAACAACCAAGTGAAAATAAGCTTGCTGTGTATCATCTCTGAAAGCTGCAGGAGGGTAGAAGGACATGACTGGCCTACTGATCCAAGAGCGCCAAGTTCTCTGTATCAGCGGACAAAGGTTTAATTTATGTCAGATTTTTTGCTCATTTGCAGATGATCCTATGGAAGGTGAGGCTTTAGTGATAAAATGTCCCAGATGGAGTTCATCTGTGAAAGTCACCTGGTATCGCATGGATACTCACAGAATAATTCCTGTGGAGGAGGAGGGATCACGAGTATTTTCCATAGAACGATTTCTTTGGTTTCTGCCAACTTCTAGAGAGGATTCTGGAAACTACACTTGTGTAACACATCTGTAAGTGCCACATGGAAAGTGAAAGGTGTAAGAATGGCAAGAATATATATTTCGATAATATATACTTCTAATTATAATTTGTGGAAATTATGACTTTTTTAATATGTTTTCACTCTGCAACTGCTATTTCTATGGCAGATCATTAAAATCAAGCTGTGATTGAAATACAATAATCGTCCGCATGTTTATAGAATGACACATATTTGTTATAAACAATATATTTCATATAAAAATGCAATTACTGACATACCTTATTCCATTTCTAAAGTTCAAGAAATCACACCAAGTCGTACAACATGAGTGTGCAAGTGCATTCATACAAGCCAGGAAAATGTTTCCCAAGTCGGATTCGTTACCCAAATGACACTGGAAGAGGAAAAATTTCTTGTCCTACCATTGATAACTATAAGAATGCTACTATTGTCCAGTGGTATAAGGTAAATAAAACCCCTGATAGGGTCAGTGTAGGTCAGAATACTGAAAAGCTCTTTGTAACCAAACACATTTTTCTTTTCCAGGACTGCAAACCTCTCCAGGGACAGAGATACTTCAAGCAAGAAAAATATATTTATATTGAGAATCCAACAGGGGAGGATGATGGTTATTACACATGCCAATTTACTTATACCCATAAAGGAAATGTGTTTAATGTATCAGCAACAAGAATTTTCATAAGTGAGGGTAAGACAGTAATTACGTAGTTTGCTAAGATAAAAAGACTAATGTCAACTAAGAGCAAAGGAAACTCCTTTTGTACATTTAAAAGAAAAAGAGTTTTCGTTGGTTTATTTTATCATCTTATTTAAGATTTAGATCAGCTTTACTAGACAAATTTTATGGATGGCCATTCACATAGGGCAAGATGGGCTAAAGTCAGACCTGGTCTCATTCAATTTTTTGTTTAAAAGATTCTGATGACTCTGGTTAGGTGCTATGATTGGTAGAGTTCTCTGGTAGCACATTTCTGAAATGAAGGCATCCTCATAGGATGCCACAATGCTCTGCTTTCTATTTTTTGAGAGCAGCAGAATTTGTGGCTAGTGAGGATTATCAGGTGATCACTAGATCACTCATGTGTTGATGGCCTACAACTTAATGCCTCCTGAAAAAACTTTTAAATTTTTCTTGAATGGGACAAAATGAACAAGATTTATATAGAAGTACAAAATGTATGGATCTCAGTGATTACTATGTCTCTGTGATTTTGAACATAGCCAATATGACTGAGGTGTGTGGACTTTGGGTTGCCTCCAGGATGCAGTCTGTTCAGGGAGGCTTTGTATTTGGATGTCAGTCAGGAAAGGGCACACAGCAATTTGCAGTTTCAGATTGCATCAACTAGCAAAACTTCAAAATGCATTTTCAGTTCTGCAGCCAGATCAGTAGAAAAATAGTCAGAAAGACCTTTTCTTGGGGGGTGGTGGAGGGCTTGAGTTTGGCTCATGTGGTTGTTTTGTCACTGTTTAGTTTCTTTGTTTGGTTGTTTTTTTAAAAAAAGTGATGTCCATTTGCAGACTGAACATCAGGCCTTTTTGCTCTGGGGGGGGGCACACAGCTCATGGGCAGAACACAGACTTGGAGCGTGGGAGCCTTGGATGCAGTTTTTGATGCTGTGCCCAGATCTCAGTAGCAGAATTCATTCTGATTATTCTGAGCTGGACAGAAGACAGATTTGAGCAGAGACCTAGTTCAGTAGCTAGGAAATGTGCCTTTCCTCCTTTTCTACCTGTTGCTCTACATGATCACAATCATGCTTTACATGATACTTCTCTGCCTAACAATTTTTGTTTGAATATACTTCCATCAAAACTTCTCTAACTTCTGGAATACTGTGCTTCCTGGGTTACAACAAAAATTTCTGGGTTTTATTTGGCCCAGAGGCATTCAAATTTACCAAAGCCTATGCTACATCCAGGTAGATCTAGAAGTTCATCGATCTTTCTTTTGAAATCCTTGCAGAAAGAAGAGATTGCAACATAACATGTGAAATCTGGGCTGGGTCTGGCATGTCTGCTCCAGATTTTGCTAAATTCAAAGTACTTAATGACAATTTCTTTGAGGTTTTATCAGACCTTAAGATCAGTATGCTGATGAGTGGAACTGTTCTGTTTTGTTGAGGTTAGAGAATTATGATATACATTCCTGTCGCCTTGCAGATCCATGCTGATCTAGAGGACTTTCTGCCTCTGAATGCTGGCAGCTAAGAACTTAGCATAGTCAGGTATCTGGGAAGTTACTGGCTGTCTCAGAGGCGCCTTGAGATGGAAAAGCTTAATGAGGAAAGGGTTAGAAAGCAATATGTTTGGAGTTCAGATAGGGCATAAAAGTACGTATTGGCTATTTTGTATAATGGATATGAGTAATTTCTCAAATGTCTTTTAAAAAAAACCCCAAACAGCTGAGAAAAAACACAAGCCTATAACAGCATTTGCTTTTTCCCCCCCCTCACAGCAGCTACAACAATACTTCAAAACCTAGTTTTTTCCTTTCTATGTACAAAGGGAAAAATTAAATAGATGGGGGGAAAATAGTGAAAATATTAACATGTACATACTCCCCAGAGATATTTGGTTGTAGGAATAAAACCAGATGGCCCCAACAGGGATGTGAAGCACTGTTAGTTTGAAATTCTGTTTTGTGATCATAAAGTATTAATTGTACAGATTACAAACCTTATCTTACAAAATGCATTTTCACAACTTGTTAATGCATGCTTTTTTTTTCTTTTTTAATTTCTAAAGTGAAATACTCACCTCTACCACCTCAAATCATATTTCCAAAGAATAAAGATGTAGTAGGAGCAGAGCTTGGTGAGTACAAATTTTAATTTGTTTTTGAAATAACATTTTGTAATGGTCTAGCAAACACAGGTATCTTCAAGAAGACGTAATGATGGAACTTTACATCACAGTTCTGCACCATAATATTTATCAGATTTAATTCCCTCCAGGCCCAGGGGTGCGAAGTTAGATATAACTGATGGGTTATTTAAGCATTAAGTGAAGTTTAAGATTTAAGTAACTTGTTCTACTCTCACTGGGATAGACTAGGTTTATTCACAGAGTGAATCATTACATCTCAGCTGAAAGGTGACAGCTTCCATTTGCTTCAAAGAGGGCTGTGGCTAAATCCCTTGAAACTGCTTGATGGTACCTCTAAGAGGGAAGGATGGACTATTCTTGTGACTAGAGCTACTCCTTGCTACTTTCAGTCCCCACATGGAGACAATGCCTGTGTCTCTACTGAGGAATAAAGGAAAACAAGGAACTGGTTGCTGGCCCTGAGGCTGAGGAGTGCTGCCTGTCTCATGTCCATGTTGGCTGGCAGTGATCAGACCAGACTGCTTGGAAGATACTGAGACAACTGAAGGACAGGACCAAGCAGAGAATTTAGACAGAGTGATTGGACAGCCCACGATATGGAGCTTGCTCCTGGCTCCCTTCTGTTCAGGGCTATAGATGTTCTCAGGGATTCCAATTCATTCTGGGTAACTTGCACCACCAAGGTGTTTCTGGTAGGAGTGAAAGTTGCCTGGGGTTTTTCTGTAGTCAGTGGAGAAGGGTGAAGTTCTCCAGCAAGAGACTAAACCCACCTGAAATCTAAATAGGTAATCCAGGATGCCTGTCTCCCAGGGCAAGCAGAATGAAGCTGGCCCAGTGGGAGAAGGGATTGTGACTACCACTCCTGTTTCTGTCCTACAGCAAGACTGCTCTGGTAGCAGATACTGAGGGGTCCACAGCCCTCTCTGTGCCATGTGCTGGGGCTCAGAGACTTGTCAGTTGACTCATATTCCCATTCTTCTTTCCTCTCTCCCCCAGTTGTTTTGTGGCTCAGAAATTAAATGGCCTCTGCTTGAGGATGAGCTTTATCTAGTAAGATAGTCAGTGCCTAGTGCTCTGTGGGCTCTGCCTATTGTTCTGGCACTGCTTACACAGAGCAAATTCACTTTACATTTAAAACCCAGTTGCTGTACTGGTTCTATTGTCTCCTGTTTGCAAAAATGAAGGGATTTCTCCATGTTCCCTAATTCCAATGCATGACTTAACCATAAGATTTAATAATCTTATCTAAGACCTGCTTAGATGCAGACTTACATGGAAACAATTTAACATGTTGTAATCATACTTTCTTTAAGTACAATGGTGACCCTTACTTTGGAATAAGTATTTCCTAATGGGAAATATTTAATAAGTAATTTCCTGGTTTAGTTTTGCTTGGGCTGGTTTACTTTACTTTTGTCCAGCTTGAATAAAATCCAAGATAAGGCTGCACATAATCTTATGCAAAATAATACAACTGAAATTTAATAAAGTTATTTCTGTGTACCAACAACCATATCCTTTCTATGTTCCTCACTAGCTGATTACATGTGTCAAGCATCACAAGTAAAGGGTACATTGCCTTCATCATAATAAATATAAATAATTCCTTTTGTAACCCTTGGTGTGTTATTAGATCATTTGTTGAAAAATTCATTTTACTATTTCTTTTTATCTCTTCTATGTATCATTTTGTCAGCAGTAGTTCAGAAAAATATGTCAAAATTGTTATGACAAAACTCACAAGTTGTATGAAGATTTGTACAAAAAGATGTTATGGGGAAAATAAAATTATGGTTTTGATCAAGGAATGTTTACATCTCTGTATCTTGATTAGGTGCTGCTTTGTCTCTGAAATGTCAGGCCCGCCTGGGGATTAAGAAACAGCCACTGGCTGCTGTCAGATGGGATGTGGATAACATCCCAGTGAAAAGCCTTGTTTTATCAAGATTTCATGAAGAAACTACTTTGTAAGTGTATATAACACAGAATAATCTTTCTTCTATGCAAACTGTGCCTAGCCATTGAAACCAATGGTACCAGCTCTTTCTCTTCCTAATAGTTTTGATGGACATGAGCAAGTATACTATGAAGAGACCACTTTGAATATTACTGAAGTAAAAAAGGAGGATCTGCAGTCAAATTTCACATGTATAGCATTGAACGCAATGTACAACACAAGAGTCACGGTGACCTTACAACTCAAAGTGCCATCTGAGGGTAGGATTTTTTCATTTTGATTCTTTACACTTTGCACTGAGTTTGAAATATGTTGGTGAGTTTATTTTATTATTTGTTTCAGATAGTAAAAAATGTTCAGTTAATAAGAAGCAAAACCAGCCTGCTTCTTCCCTACATGTTAGAGCCAGTTGCAAAATTCTCGTGGCTGAGTCCTTGGGGTTGGGAAGAGGGGAGGACATTTCTCAAACAGTATCAGCAAGAGATGAAATATGTAGACCATGACTGTATCAGCCCTGTGATAAGAATATCCTGTTTCTAGGATATTTCTCCACTGTGACAAATCAAACTATTGTTTGTAGTGTAAAAGTGTGGCAGAAAATAGGCAGACTTTAAAAACAAGGGTTTCAGCTGCTGGCTAGCCAGTTTGCCTTCTTTACTATACTGCATCCACTGTAGTGCCCTTTTTGGACAGAATGTTATGTGAATCACTTCTTCAAAATCACTCTTTATCTTCTCTGAGTGCCACTGTTCCCTCTGTGCCACATAGAGATTTTCAAAGGCTTTCCCTTGGTTTTGTTCTAAAATTCCTAGTTCTAGCAGTACCTGAAAGAGAAGGAAAATCCAGGGCAGTAAATGATGAGGACATGAATAATCCTTATCTCACACAGGAATATTCTATTTTTAATAGGTGTAGCCAGATCCCTAAGCACTGTTGCCAAAACCTTGGAATCAGATTCCTATGGTAGAAAATGCTATTTTTTCTGTGAAGGCTCAAGCAGCAGCCATGGTCAATCGTTTCCTTTTTCATCCCTTCAGATATGCTGAACCACCAAGAATCATGGAATCATAGAATGGTTTGGGTTGGAAAGGACCTTAAATATCATTTAGCTCCAAACCCCCTGCCAAGCGCAGGGACACCTTTCACTAGACCAGTTGCTCAGAGCTCCATCCAACCTGGCCTTGAACACTTCCAGGGATGGGGCATCCACAGCTTCTCTGGATAATCTGTTCCAGTGACTCACCACCCTCACAGGAAAGAATTTCTTCCTCATATGTAATCTAAAACTACTCTCTTTTCTTGAGGACTTCGAAAGTAAATGTCAAGACCTTTAACGGGGTCTGGTTTTCTATAAGAGAGTAGTGGGAAGAGTAAAATCAAGTGTACTGTTGATCACAGGGTGTGCACAGACCCATGTCCTGCTGTATTCTCAACTGCTCATGACTTTCTACAAGATCATGGCTTCAGAGCCTAGACAAATTTCCTTGCTGTAGCCTAGACTAGAAGGGATCTAGGTGAATGGTAACAGCAGAACAGCACCCAGCAGGAAGATGGTGGGAGATGTTTTGGTTGCATAGGGGAGTTTGAGGGCAGATCACTCAGGAAGGTGGAAGCACACCAGCTCTGCACTGAGGCACCTGAGTGTGAGAGTGTGCTTGCAATGAGAGGGAAGGAAACTGAGTAATGGCTGCTGCTCACTAGTTTATCAATACAAGTCCCTTGTTGGCCCCATATTACACACTAGATGAAGGAGAGTGTATTCATCCCATGAATCATTGAATCTAATTTCTGTTATAGACAAATCTTATTTTGTTTTTTTTATTCATAGGTCTTCAGTAAACATTCACGAAAGCTCTTGACTGTGACTCTGCTTTCACTGCTGCCTGTTTTGTATGGATATCTGTGACCTTGTCCTTTTTGCTGCTCTTGACAAGCTGCCTGCTTCTGCTCCTCAGCACTGTTGGTGTCAGCAGTGCTATGTCTAGAAGTGGCTGTGCTCTGCTTTGGTTTTCTTCTCTCAGTCCCCACACAGCTCAGCAATATTTATGCTAAAGCAATGTCACTTGTTTCTCAGAATAATAAAAATGCTAGGATTCGCTTGTGCTTCTCATCTTGTAAATGTGTAAGAAAGATGTGCACACTCCTTTTTTGTGTGTGTGTTTTGTGTGTTTGTATTTAATAGGAAAAAAAATTCCAAATATATGATTTCTCCTCAGTGTTTCCCACAGCACAACTTGTGTCTGCCAGCTACTATCCTGTTAATGTTTTTTTTACACAGTCATTCAAAGCAGAGATAAAGTTCAGCCTAAAGCATCAGCTCTGTTCTTCCTCAAAGATGTTTAAAGCTAACTTTTTGGCTCATATTTTGTAGACTTGATGCGGACAGGAACTCTAGACCCAGATCTCTGCCTTCACTGTCTGGAAGTGCATCCACCTTGGAAGCCAGAGAAAACAGAAAAAACTGCCGCTCTTCTGGAGTTTGTCTGGAACTCCTTCAAAAGTTTCTTTCTGACATGTTTTCTCTGGCCTTTCCAATATTAGTCCTTGTGAGATGATAGTTCTCTATTCCCATTGCTCTTGAATATAAATAGAAGATGGCTTATTCATGAACTCAGCTGCTAAATGATGCAGTGAAGTCAAACGGAGCAACAGGATCTGTTCAGCCTTGTTCAGGGGCTTGTGGCACCTCCATTGTGCTGAATGTTCGCTAGCGAATTGAATTAGTGAACATTCATTAGTTTATTCCAGAGAAAGGAATGAGAGGCTAAGCCAGCATTACTGGGAATTGAACCTGCTCTTCCAGGAAGACATCTCTGTGGGGTTTTTGTTTGATACGTTACAAACTGCATGGGCACATTGCTTCTTTTCTAGCGTTGGACTAATCAGTGCAAATCCAAATATAAAAAGTGTTTTTAGGTTCATAATTGCAAAAGTTGATGTTGGAACCTGTTTCTTCTCTAGATGTTTGTAGAGACTTAATGCAATACACCAGTAGTTGTAGTGTTATGATGAGCACACTGTCAGCAAATGCATCAGTAAGAAACAACATCACCCTCTGATGCTTGGGTCAGCCCCTCCAGGTAGTGAAAGGGGTTTCCTTACTTTGTGTGGGTGTGTGTATTGACCAGGAAAATGAATCAGTTACTAAAATTTGAAGGGGCCAACAAGGTTGAAGTTCCCTCATAGGCATCATGTGACAGTGTTAAAAATATGGGCAAACTTCACTTTAGAAGGAACTGGTTGTTTTGTTGCCCAATCTCTTAGGAAGGTGTTTCCTCCTGATCTAGTTCTGGTGAGGCAAACTTCATTGCAAGCCTAGTATTTCTTTTTCCCTTTAAATGCTGAAGAAAGAAATGTAGAGTGTGAAAATCTTGTTAAATTTACCTCACATCCTACCAGAGGAAAGGGGAAATGTATTTGTAAACTCCCCATTTATATACCTTTTCAGCAGAATTTTTCAGACACACTCTCCACTAGACCAAATCTCTCAGCATCCCATCCAAGCTATTCTGGAACACTTCCAGGGATGGGGCATCCACAGTTTTTCTGGGCAATCTGTTCCAGTGTTTTACCACCCTCCATGTAAAAAGTGTCTTCCATATATCTAGACTTAGTCTATCCTTGATAAGTCTTCATCTCCGAGGTAAAGGTGGACAGATTCTAGAGCTCTTCCACAAGGAAAATCACAGCTAAAGTGGGTGGCCCCTTCCTATCCCAATTTTTCTTACTCATCATTGCTATTACATGCTCCTTGACCCTCTTGAAAGGAAAAGGCAGGAGAGAACATCCTCTGACTTCAGCGTAGTTTATTTTATTTTTGTGACCGGGACGTGTTCTGTTTTCCTGCTTGTCTAGTGCTGTCTTAGTTCTTATCTTGCAGATTTCATTACTTGCACATGCTCTTTGTACCCTATTTGTGCAATCATGCCAGAAGCCTCCACTTGTCCTTTTGTGGATTTTCCGGCGTAGGCTTAGATGTCTCACAAAATGGTTGTGTTATTACCAGTTTTTAAAAGTTTCAAAATACTTAAACATCATTGTCAGCTGTGGTTTTTAGCATAAGTAGGTCTGGATTCAACAAATATTAATATTAATTATATACTGCATAATGTGCTTCTAGTTCAGAGGTCTATGTGTTGGCTATGCCAGATGGGGAAGGAAAAAACTTTGTCGTCTCTGTTTTGAGCTCCTGAAAGCTGTAACAGAAGTAAGGATATGAGGCTAAAGCGTCAGCACACAGGTTAACTTCTCTGTGGCTAACAATATATTCCTCTACTTTTCAGAGGTTCTTCCTAATGTCCTCCTGATCACAGGATCTCTAGTTCTGCTGGGTGCAATAGCAATCTCAGTTATCCTTTATCAGTCTTTCCGAGTTGATATCGTCCTGTTGTATCGGGAGATATTTCAGCCCTACTCAGTCAAGGATGGTAAGTAAGATTTCAGAAAGAAAGTTTTAAAAAAAGAAAATGACAAAACATAGGGAAAGTAATTTATTTGATAATTGCTAACTCATGACACCTGAGCCTGATTCTTCTCTTTCTTTCACCCTTAGTAAAGAGAAGTCATACACAGCTCTGCAAGTGCTTTACATTCCCTTGTTTCCTGGGTTTTGTAGCACTGAATTACATAAAAGAGAGCTTCAGTCCTGGTTTTGTAGTTTTTTAAATGAAAGTATTTGCCATAAAATACTGAATGATGTTGAAAATCTGATTTACAGTGCTATTAACTGTACTTGTTATGTGCTCTCTAATGCAAAGGAACAAACCTGATGGCTAGCATGTTAAAAGCATATATTAGAGCAACACAGTTTTTGTAGGCCAAAAAGAAAGATACCAATAGAGTGGAAGACATCTCTGGAGGAATACATCCCATCTAACTTTATTGGTCGCTTTCAACTCAAGATTCAGACATCTACATTTAGTTGTATGAAATGAAAGTGCACACATGCAAGTTTCCATCTTAGACATGTCACCTGGAGACCTGTGGCTGGGTCCAGCTGTCTAATCTTAAGCACTTCGTGCTATTGGGGCTGCCTTGGGGCTTAAGTGAGGCCTGAACCCCTCTGCATGGGGGCAGCTGAAGAGCAGGCGGTGCCTAATGACATGATGAGGTACATGTTTTTTAAGAGACCAAATCCAGCTAAATGGACAATTTTTAAATCTGAAGCTGACTCTTGGTGGATCTCTACAGCTAATCTAGTTACTTATCTTCTCATTAAAGAGGAAAGAAGCATGCTTTTTTAGGACAGTTTCCATGTAAGTATATTTTATGATGTCTGGAAATGGACATTTCATTATTATTACAGAATCACAAAATCACAGATTCACAGAATCGATGAGGGGCTCTGCAATCATCAAGTCCAACCTATGACCAAACACCACCATGTCAGCTAGACCATGACATTCAGTGCCACTTTCAGCCTTTCCTTAAACATTTCCAGGGACTGTGAGTCCAACACCACCCGGGCAGCCCTTTCCAATGCCCAATCATTTTTTCTATGGAGAAATTCTTCTTAGTGTCCAACCTAAACTTCCCCAAGTCCAGTTTAGCACTGTGTCCTCTTGTCCCATCACTGGCTGCCAGGGAGAAGAGGCTGACCCCCACCTGCTACAGCCTCCTTTTGGGTCATTATGGAGAGCAATAGGGTCAAACCTGAGCCTTCTCCAGACTAGGTTACCCCAGCTCCCTCAGCTGCTCCTCATAGGATCTATTGTTGGAATGGTTTGAGCAAGAACCTCAGCAACAAAAGAAAGGATATGGCCATTTCCACCACAAAGAGAGATACATTTGGGATTAGAAAAAAAATGCTGTAATAGAAAACTTAATTTAGAAAAATGAAGCAAGGAATGAAATAAATACTTGACTTTGTACTTGGTTCTTATTGTAAGACTGTTTCCTAAGAAACGGGATTTTCACTCAGGACTATGATATGTTGTGGGAATGATGAATAAAATCTTCAGGATGAAAGAATTTAAATGGAATATCTTGTGCTGAGAGACAAAGCCTGTTAATAGTGAATTGCATCACTGAAATAACAAATGCTGAGCTTCATTGCTATATCATGCTAATATGTATCTATCAATTGAAATCTTACTGCATATACTTTGGAATACAGCCTTCGCAACACAAAGGCCAGGTTCTCCAAAGATACAAACACACAGGACAAAACAATTCAGCATGGAAAACAAAATGCACAGTCTTTAGTTTCCAAACATGCTCCAGATATATACATTATTCAGATTGGCCAGAATTTCTTCTTAGATCTATTTCAGTGACTGATGTTTTTATTTCTCTCCTACTTTTTGCAATAGACAGCTCTAATTCATGTTAACACAATACTCCTTCCCCTTGTTTTGCCTTATAGATGGGAAGATATATGATGCGTATGTTATCTACCCCAAAAACCACACCAGTGAAGCTAATTTTGTGGAATATTTTGTTTACCAAATCATGCCAGATATTCTAGAAAATAAATGTGGATATAAATTGTGTATTTATGGGAGAGATATATATCCTGGGGAAGGTAAGTTTCAGATCTGATTATGCACTGAATTACTTGTCAAGCTTGAGCAAATTGTGATTCTAGTCCCTTTTAGGTGTATCGGAAGTCACTCTACATTCCTGACTTTGAAGCTCATCCCCTCAGCAGCCATCTGTCTGCTCTTTCAGGCCAGGTCACAAGGGCACTCTGTGCTTTCCAGTGTGCTAGGAAAAGCAAGCTACAAGGAAAGGGCACAGACTTCTTATCATCTTGGAACGCAGAGGAAACATAACCCTGAGTGTGACTCTTTTAAGCATATACTTGCTCTTTGGAAAGTCTAACTCTGCCAAGCCATTATCTGGGCAAAGCCACAACCAAATCATGTGTGAGCTGACTTGGCTGACTACAAGACAAGGAAGAGGAGAAACCCACAGACTCAGCTGAGGAAACACCTTTGCTGTTATCTCTCAGGAGTTTTCAGCCTTTTATGAGGGCGTTAGAGTCACAAGAAGTTCAGCTTCTTTTCACTAACATAATCTACTTTCCCTTCACACAATTCCCAGCATTGGTTCAGGAGAGAATTGGTATTCATTATTCCTGCTTTCTTGTCTTTCAGGATGAAATCATGTTAATTAATCTGTGCTAATTTCCATATAGACACCCTCCACAGTATCACGTATGATTGCTGCCATCTAGGTGCTATCTGCTCTCCTCCAGACCTGACTTGTCTGTCTATCTTGTGCTCTGGTTCTTCTGTAGACTGGATCTTCTCTCTCTGTCAGTGAGCATGCATGAAGCCTAAGCTGATGCATTTTCTGTTTCCCATTTCTGAAATCATCTACACAGGGCCAGGTATCATTCATCTGCCCTGAGGCTGAGATCTTTGACATCCTTCTTGTCTGGAAAGTTGTGAAAGGGCTGCTTGGCCTTGGGAAAAACAAAGGTAAAGAACAGCTGCAAAAGTTGTTGAGCCAGACGATTCCCAGATCCATCACAAGGAGCTACAGTAGCTCACAAAACTGTCAATGGCACAAACTTACACCACTTGCAGTGGTCTGGCAGCCCCCAGCAAAGGAAAAGAGGGTACATATGGAGCTGGCTGATGCATCTGCAAATCAGCTGGTTTGTTAAATAATTGGTGGGTTGAATTTCCTCAGCTGGGCTCCCACTTCCTTTCTTTTGGCCCAGCATCACAGTGACAGTAGCATTGATCAGCTCTTCCTAACAAGGCAGTGGGAAATTCAAACACCTTCAGTTCTGCCTACACACAGATGCCCTGAAAGTCTGGATCTACCTCACAGGGTGAAGACCAACACAATGCACAAGTTAGCATATAAATTAGCACACGAAAACTCAGGACAATTAACTGTAATTAACTCTAACCCCACCTGGAAATAAGCCTCTTAGAAGCAAGTCACTCCAAAGTCTCCTAATAACTAGTTTTCATGGGTAAGTATTCCAAGATCATCTCTAAGGCATTAAACTTTGTACAACACAATTCCTTACATGGAGACTGTTGATCAAACAAAATTTTAATACAGTCAGATCTACTGAACTTATCCCTAGGCCACTGGACTTGAAATTCCTGACAATACTTAAAAGCAGTGAAAATATGAATGTTTCAACCAAAAAAAACCCATTTGAAATGAAAGCTTTGTGTTTTGAGCTTTTTGCTTTTCTCTCCCCCTGCCCCATCCCCTTTGGTTGGTTGTTAGTTTTTTGGGGGTTTTTTGAGAGGTTTAGGGGATAAAGTCTTTTTCTAATAAATAAACAATCTGTATCAGACTGAAGTGAGATAAAAATTATGTCTGGTTTCAAAGCAAAGAAAATGGAGTTTCCAACCTCAAAAGAATTTAAAAAGAAATATCAGTGTCTCACCATTTTCTTGTACATTGCTAGATGCAGCCAGTGCAATTGAGAAGAGGATGCAGAAGAGCAGACGCTTGATCATCCTGCTGACACACCAGCTGATTAATTCTAAAGAAGATGCTTATGATCAACACATTGCTTTATACAATGCCCTCATTCAAAATGACACAAAGGTGATCCTTCTGGAAATGGAGGCAATTGGGACTTATGGGAAGCTTCAGGAATCTCTTAGGTTTATCATTAAGCAGCAAGGTACCATCAAATGGAAAGAGGAGCACACGGTGCACCCCCAGTCACCCAACTCTAAGTTCTGGAAACAGGTGAGGTACCATATGCCACCGACATGCTGGCCCTCACACTCAGCTAACACCAGGTGAACCCTCTGGGAAAACAGTGCTGCACTATCAGGATGGACAAGCCCACAGCTGTTTTTCCTTTCAGAAGGTACATGACTGTACAGTCCAGAAGTCTGGCTGTGTTTTTTGAATGTTTTTTCAGTCCTTCAATTGAGTAACGATGGGGTAAATTGATGGAAGAGGTCTAGGAAACTGAGGGAATATTTTATAGGTATGAGAGTTCTACAAAGAAATAATTCTAGATTGTGTGGAGAATTTTGCATGTCACAGAAAACCAAACGTATCTGTACTCTTTCTATATACACAGTTGCATATATAACAGAAAAGTTATGATTGTGAATAACTGAATGCCTTGAAAGTTTACTTCATCATTGTAATGCAGTAGATAAAATATAAATGCCTACTCTATTGTTTGACTAGAAAGGATAATGTGTTTTGCAACTAGAATGTATAATGTTATGCTTTTGTTAACTTTTTTCCCTGACACTTATTCCTTTTTGATTCAATAATGATATTCCAAAGATATTTACTTTTCCTTAGTAGGGATGCCTCACTAAAGGGTCTTTTGAGACTGATGTGAATACAGCAGTAAAAAAAAAAAAAGCAGTGTTAAGGGAAATAAATACACTGATATATCTATATATCTATATGTTTATATCTCTCTATATAATATGCACTGTTACAGGAAATAAATGCACTGATATATATAAAGGCATTTTATATGCACATTAAAGTATTTTATATGTCTATAAAAATGAATCTCACACAAAGAAATTTTAAATCTTTCAGGTACAATAATCATGCTGTTGCTGTAATTATTATCTCCAGATAGAAATAACATATTTAAATTTAGGATTTTTTTGGTACACTGACAGCATTCCTTTAAGCTGCTGAAAAAATACACAGCTTTTTTATAACATTTCCACATTTTTCCACACTTTGGCCTCATGTGTAACTATACTTTCTGATAGGAAATAACCTTAGATGCAAACGTCAGATCCAAATCTCCTTCTAGTTCAGGGGAACAGGAACAAGATGTATTGTAGTACAGATATCCCTGAAAACTTTAATCTTTTTAGATTTTCAAACCCAGGAAATTCTTACTGTCAGAGAAGGCTTAGTTTTCAGCTTTAAACTTGCTACAGAATGGACTTAAAAAGAGAAAATTAGATGCAGAACACTTATTATTATCAAGTCCAGGATTACAAACAGGGACATTTTTTCCTTTTACTGTAAGTTTTTATTGAATATGGATCTTCAGACTTATAGACAGCTATTTGGAATAGAAAAAATGTGCATAAAATAAGTGTATAGATATTTTTTCAGGATTCAATTAAAAGATCTATGCCAAACTAGACAGTTTTTCACTAATGAGTTGTATTTTCAACTGTTCATTCATTCCCTGCAACTATAAAGCATCAAATGTTGCATTTTGTTATTATCTCATTAGATTGTGTGCAGTGCTACAGTACCATTTCTACCCACAGAGAGCATGCCAACTCTAAGGCATATGTAAAAGCAGGAAAGCCTGTTGCTATAAACGATGAAATTTTTTCACATAAGCTACTGAGCAAGACAGAATATTTGCTTACAAGATTATCACAGGATAAGTTTCTAGTACAGTTTGAGTTCTGACCTTGTAATGAATAAGAAAGGATAATAAGTGAATATCTTGGAAATGAAAAATCTGGGATGACTTTTGAAGTTGGAAAGTGATGAAGAGAAGGTACAATGAGGAAGTGCACAGGATCAGCAATGATACAAGGTACTCTGAAATATACTGATGTGTCACTGACTTCTTAGTCAGGCATGTAGTTAGTGTGGTGAAAAACTCCCTACATGGCTCTTATGATGATGCTACTTTTTTTCAAGTTTCACAGTCAGCTCAGAAAAANAAAAAAAAAAGAGGAAAATAATTTCTATTGTGGTCTGCCAGCAGTGAACAAAATGGCCTTGACAGAAAGAAAAGGGGCAAATTCAGAGTGGCAGAGGACATTTGCAGTACCAGGGGGTGAGTATGTGGCCATAATAATGACTAAAAAAATGCTGCAGTTGTCTGCGGGTTTTTTGTTATTACTTAGTGTTTAGTAAAGAAATATGAGATATGCATTAAAATGGATATCTTCTACAGGCGTTACCATATTTGTAATGTTAGAGAAAAAGCACAAAAAGAACTGTGAAATACTTTTACAGCATCATTAAAATATCAGCACCACTGAGGCCACATCAGGAGTCCTGTGTTCAGTTCTGGGCTCCTCAGCAGGAGAGAGATGTGGGCATTCTGGAGTGAGAACAGCAAAGGGCCGTAAGGTTGGTGGAAGGACTGGGGCATCCTTCCTGTGAAGAGAAGCAGAGGAAGCTGGGACTCTTTAGCCTGGTGAAGTCCCTCATCTGAAGGGAGGGTACAAAGAAGAGGGAGTCAGGCTTCTCTCAGTGATGCCCAGTGACAGGACCAGAGGCAGTGGGTGACAACCTAAAAACAGGAGGTTCCCTCTAAACATCGGAAAGGTTGGGGTGGGGTTTTGTTTGTTTTGGTTTTTTTTTTTTTTTTTTTTTTTTTTTTTTTT
>VZDJ01007754.1:22260950-22367063 GCA_008694505.1 Cyanoderma ruficeps
CCCCAAAGCATTCTTTCAACATAGAAATAAGTAAACATAGAAATAATAACATAGGAATAAACATAGAAAGCTTATAGAAGATTCCGGTTTGATGCTTTAAACTGAAACTAAACAGCACCAAGGCAATTTTGTTGCTAAATTATATTGTCCACAAAGAGTTTTAACTAAAAGTTCTTTAGTTTCTGCCCAGTGCTGCTGTGGTTTTGGCATCTCAAGGGACTCTGGAGAGCAGATTTGCTTTCACTTCTTAATAGAGCAGAGTCATCCTGCCCTCTCGTGGGTGAACAGGCACTCAGATTCTGACCAGCTAGAAATCCTGTAGGGTTGAGATTTGATGTTCCTACAGCTCACAAGGTTCTGAAGCCCAAGAACCTGACCAATGAAAGGAAGTTTTTAGAAGTTTTCAGGAGTTTTCATAGCAAGCTATTATTTGTGGTATATGCAACATTTACATCTTACAGCACTGGCCAAAGCCTGTTTGGAAGACGATGTGTAAAACTGATAGTATACTACATGAAATGTACAGCTGTACATTCCTGACTCTTTCAAGGGCTGAAAAACTACAGCTGTTGTTTTAGATATAAATCATGCATATCCAGCTGTGTTTTGGACAGTGAGAGGACACTGGATGCTGCATATCTTGTATTGAGCAAGGTTCCTGACACAATCTCTGCTAGACAGACAAATCCACCAAAGTGATTAGAAAAACAGTGGGACCAAAGTCCCTGTGGGACTAGCACATTGTGACCAGCATACAAACCTCAGCTCACAGCTAATCACTAGAGGCATCCCTCAGAGAGTGATACTGGTACCAGGAATGTTTAGCATCCTTATGGATGACCTTGACAATGGGACAGACTGCAAAACCATTGAATTTTCAGATAGAAAATCAAACTGGGGAAGGATTGTTGACCCACTGCAGCACAGGGCTGCTGATTTGGACAGCAACAGACTTAAGAAATGGACTGACAGGGAACCCTCAAAGTTGAATCCAAGGCATGTTCAAAGTGCTGCATCTGAGATGGAATAAACCCATTCAGCAACACAGCCTGGAGGTCAATCTAATGCAAAATAGCTTTGCAGAAATAGACTGGATGTCCTGGTTGACACTAAAGTAAACACAATTCAGCAGTGTGTCCTTGTGACTAAGGTGACCAACAGGATTCTGCACCTTACTAATGACAATGTAGTTGTGGAAAGTGATTATTCCCCTGAAAGCAACATTTGTGAGACAATCTCTGGGAAAGATCATCATCTTTCAAGTCTTTGGCTCCCCAGTACAAATAAGACACTGACATGTTGAAGTCCAGGGAAGACCACCAAGAGCACAAATCACACAGGGAGAGGATAAGAGGCCCTGTTTCCACCTACAATAATGTAATGAAAAGACAGAGAGAATGGATGCAACCAGACTCTTCTCAAATGAGCTCAGAGATGGGACAAAAAAGTAACTGGCACTAATTAGAGCACAGGAAATTTATGTTACATATTAGGAAAAAAAATTTCACCATATACGTGGTCCAGAGCTGGAACATGTGCCTAGAGAAGCTTTAGAATCTCCATCCTTGTAAGTGCTCAGGTCTCATTTGTGTGCACCCTGAGGAGGGGCTGGACCTGAGGACTCCCAGAGGTCCCTTCAAACCTCTGGGATTATCCTGTGATGCTGTGATGAAGAGGAGAGTTTGAAGTTGTCCAACTTCTGTATTTTAAAATTTCTGAGAACATATGAGGTTCTAAGAGACACATTATCAGTCTGTTACCTGCTTTTTTGCCATCAGGGGAAGATAATACTGAAAAACTATTGAATGTGACTTAACGTCTGCTAAGAATTAATATAACTTGTATGTAGAGATAATAGATGTAGTTTAAGAAGGACTCTTGCCACCTAACAGAAAGAGGTTTAAACTGTGGTTACAGGAGTTGGATGTGTTGCAATTTATCATGGAAATAATTTCAGTTCTTCAGTTAGCACCTCGGTATAGTTTATGTTGGATGGAAAGGAAAATATGAAAAACTGTGTGAAATACCTGGTCATCTCTAAGTGATTCTCAACTGGTCAGGTTGCCAGAGCTTCATTCAAAAATCTGTTTTCCAATATTAGTGCAAAATTTCATGTTCATCCTGAAATTTTCAAAATTAAAATCTAAGCTCTAGCTATTTTTAGTCAAGTTACATATCTGTTACCAGGCATTTAAATTGTTACAATTGTTAATTGTAATGCATTAAAATTGTATTAGTCTGAGAACTAAAATGTGTAAAATTTATTCTCCTTTCACATGTGTTCACATATCACAGAGCTAGCTATGACAATAGTTGAAAGGGCCAATTGAACATAGCACTTTCTGCAATGCAGATTAAAATCCAAAAACTTGAGAGTATTTCAAAAGAATATGAAAGCAACTAAATGTGAGAAAAGCTCATGGAAAATATTTCTGTAAAAGACTGAGTCAAAAAAAGAAGTTTCCAAACTGTCACTATGAAGACAGTCTATGAAAGTAAAAAGCTGACAGCATTTTACTTTACCATTTTATTTGTTGGCTGCTAAATAGTTTCCAGACTGTCATATAAAATCATTATCATCTTCATGATATCTGCTTTCTTTTAGGTTTTAAAACCAGGTACTAAGTCATAAAACCAAAAGCACTGCAAAGTATCTTCTGCACGTTTCTGAAGCAGTTATAGTTAGTTAGATCCTTACTTACTTTCCTGGAATTGTGCTGATCTACGTTATCCAAAGGTCTAACTGTTGTTATAGACATTGCTTCATTCTGTGGTGAGGAAAACAAATGAGATAAGACAGTAAAACACTCCAGGGTTTCTTTGCTTCACCTTCGCAATAAAAATATGCAAGAAATTCAGCTTTGTGTAATTCCTCCCTCCTTTTAAGTGTAACCTGCTTGTTTTACCTCTAAGCTGTCCCCTCCTGTTGAAATTGGGAACATTTGCATTAGCGGTTGTCCTGGGTAAAAAACCCACAAGGTAGCTGTCACTAAGCAAATTTCTGAAAATGAAGAGGGTGATATGCAAATAAAAGGATTCTGAGGGAATGATTTTTTTCCTGCTGTTAACGAACTAACTTTATTTAGAACTATAGTGAATCATTGCAGAGTACTTAGCAGGTAAAGCATTAATGGAATCAACAACGGCAAGTGTTCATTTACTTAGGAACAGGACTCAAACAAGAAATATGCCTGTCAGAAACCCCAGGTGGAAGCAGAGTTCCAATATACCAACATTCAGCTAACAAGCAAACTCAACTAATGGCATGATGACTTATTTAGAAGTGAATACATACAATCATTTTGCAGCAATGGAGCTACAAAAAGTTCCATGTCCTGAAATTTTTCAGTATTCTCCCCTTGAACGGGATGGTAGCACAGAAAAAAATAGCACTGAAATGGGGACATTTCTCATAAAAACAATGTAGAATCTTATCTTATGCCTTGTTTCCTTTCCTGTTTGTAATTACCACAGTTTGTAATTCTTTTTGGCGGGATGTTATTTTTTTTTCTTCTAGTGTGTGTGTCTTTTGACGTCTTTGCAGAATACCAGCCTTTCAGTGTTATCTCTATACACGCACTCATTCTCAAACCAGGCAGCGAGGTCGGGAAGAAGCTGTAGCAGAGATAAAACATGGCATATTCAGCCCAATATACTCGTACCTAGCACTCCGTCCTACCTCCACCACACTCCTTGGAAAAGAGTGCGTTGAGCGGAAAAGCGGGGGAAGAGGTGTTTCGGCTGAAGACAACGGAAGACATCACTTCCTTACGCCTTTTCTTCCCCTGAAAGGTTGTGAGAGGGAAGAGACACACACACCCCACCCCCTCCGCCTCCTAAAAAGTCGGTCATCGCTCCCTGTGCTCGCGGGGGCACCTCTGGGTTTCGGGCCCGGGTGGAGCGCAGCCCCCTCGCCAAGCCGGGAAACACCGCGGCTGCTCCGCGCCGGGCAGCGCTGCCTCCCTGCCACGCCGAGCCAGGTATGGAGGGCGGGAACAGGCCATGGGGGAGGCAAAGGCCGGGCCCGGACATCTCCTTCTCCCCTCGCTCGGAGGAGCGGAGCGCCTGCCCCGGCTAGGGCATCCCTGCGGGTGTGCGGGGGCCGCCCTCGCTGGCCGGGGACCTCACTGGGACACCCTGCCCCGCCCCAAATCTGTCTCTCTCCCCCGCTGCCCGGCCCCGACCCCGGCGGTCCCCGACCCCGCCGGTCCCCAACTCCGCCGGTTCCCAACGCCGTCTCTCTCCCACCCTGCCGCGCTTCCCTGCCCGTGGCGCTGCTCGCCTTTCCCCAGAGCCACTCTGCTCGGACACCTCTGTCCGGGGCCCATCCTGTACTTTTTCCTTATTGCGTCGTTGTCATAAACAGTTTAGCCCTGAAAAAGGCTTATTTCAACATACACTCCCTGTCGCCGTCTCTGCGCTGTCCGCAGCCTTTTCTTTCACACCTGGGTCGCTTTGGAGGAGGATGGGCTCCTTCCGCGCTGTTGAGAATGGTAGGACCAAAAGGTTGTGCCTAAAACATTTGTGTATCTGCTCTCAAATGCCTCATTTAAAAAAAAAATAGTATTAAGGACTTGCTATTAGCTTTCCATTAATGTTAGCAGAAATAAATTTCTCACATCTCCCTTTTCCATTTTCCTTCCTGCAATCAACAGTTCTCTTTTCCTTTTTCAGAAGGTTCTTCAAACTGAAATATCTGTGTATTGACTCACTTGCTGAGAGAGACAGCTCTCTGTTTCAGTGATGAATGAGATGCAGAAGAGTTGTAAGTTCAAGTTGCAGCTCTCTGGAGTTTGGAAGACTCCCTCTCCTGTCCACTTTCCCCTTGGCAAGACTTGCACAGTAAGTAAACAGCTTTGCTTATGTTCTTTGAAATTAAGACACATTTTCATTTTTACCAAGAAATTCCAATCCTGGCAGAATGATGCTTGGATCTAGTATGGTTAAGACAACTGTTTTTTAAATATTTTTGTTTTCTTCATCAACGCTGCGCAAGTTATGGCACTGTTTGGTAATGTTTAAAACATACTTAAATTTCACCAGATGCCATTCTTAGAGGAAAGACTAGTGCTTTCCTTCCTCCACCCCAGGGTGGTCTCATGTTCAGAAGACTCTGTTGTGTTTTGTTTTTTTTTTTCAAAAAGGAAATCACAACCCTTCAGGACCAAATTGAGTTTTCCAAAAGTGTTGATCAAAATTAGTTATTTGTCCAAAACTGAGGATCAATCACTTCTATGTATCAGCCCCATTTCATTCCAAAATCTTCTGGTGATTCTAGAAAAGTGGGGAATAATTTTAGTGGTGCACAATTTTCTAATTCATGAGACAATGGTAATGCATTTTACAGAATATAAACTTTTGGTTTGTTTAAAGTTTTTCTTGGTTTCACAGTGGTGCAAGTATTTTTGAGAACCATATTTTATTATTAAAACTCTATCAGTGGTTTTAAACATGCATAAAACTTAAAAAAATGCTTAAAGCTATTGTCACTTTGAGCCTTATAGACAACTTGTAATTGAATCAATTTTCATTGAAACTGTAATTTTGCTGTATTGCCTTAGCATTTTACCCGTTAGTATTTCTGTACTCTATTAGAATACAGTATTTCTGTATTATCTTTGCTTTCACTTTAAAACAACTCTCCATTTTTTCTGAAAATTAAAACTCTTATTCTGTTTCTCAAAGATTCTCTCTGTATTAGCTGACTTTCACTAAAAGCACTTTTATTTTTTCACCTTTCTCCCCCTCCAACTTTTCATTGAAGAGTACTCTAACTGTATGGCTCAAATGTAAAGACTTTTAGCCTGCAGTAGACCAATTTCAGGCAAAATGATCAAGTTCAACAGCAATGAGAGAGTAAGATTAAGGTCCTGTGTCTTGATTTTTAGTAGTCATGAATCTCATACCTGGTCATTACTAAGTTGCTTCCATTATATTGTGTGCATTCAACCAACCTTCCACTGTGTGATGACGTGATATACCAAAAAAGAAGTGGATTTAGAATTAAAAATCTGGTGTTAAATGATTCTATCTTTATGTAGTGGATCATAGTCTTGTAGTTTCTAACAGCTATATTTCTTCTAAATGTGATAGGATAAAAAAGAAAAACAAAATTCAAGAAACTAAAGAGAGAGGCCCTTGTTTCCTCATGGAGTGTAGGAGTTTGAGTTTCCATGTCTAATAAGGAACTGAAATTGCTCGTTGCAGTACTCAGCATCCAGATTCTTCTAGCTTTCTAAATCTGGATCTGCCTACCAGGCTGTCTGAAAAAAAGGGATGTGAAACACTTCCTTCATCTCCTTACAGTGCTTTAAGGGATGATGGCACACTTGTAAAGAACTGAGAAGAAAGGTGAGAGAGAGAGAGAGCAGCTACACAGTTCGGGGCCCTGGAATACTGCTGGAAATGCAGTAGCCTCCTGCCTCCAGACTCTTCAGGTCACAGGAAAACTTTCTGACTCTAAATCTTAGGGCACTCTCTTAAAGTTTGTGCTTTCTCGAATTGCAACAGGTTTACTTAACAAAAAAGAAATGGATCATTAATGAGATTTCTTTTGGCAGATCTCTCAGATCTCTGAAATACGTGTCATGTGTGTGTATCTCATTTGTCCATCCGTGTTTGGGTCACACCAAGAAAGGTTTTCTGGTTTGGATTCAGGGATTGAACTGAGCTGATTGTGTATCTCACCTGTCTGTTTTGTAAGCAGAACTGAGGCAGAGTCTCAGAAGTAGCTTTGTGTTTGATTGTCAGTTAACCTGCTGTTCTGAGGAGTCTCAGAAGATGCTCCAAGCTGGTCTTAGTGTTGTTTTTCACTTGCCTTTGAAATCAGTTGACTACACATAAAGCAACTGAATATAGGCTGCTTCAAGTCCTTCCCTCAGTGGAAATGCCAGCACTGTCAGCTGGAGAATGAGTGACCAAACTCACTCACACCAAGTTGTGAAAGAAATTACATGTCTCATTGTTTTCCAACAGGCTCAGGGTTAGTCATCAACATATCCAATCTACAACATTACGCTGTTCTCATTGAAGGCAAAGGAAGTTTCCACTAGCTGTTTCTACAAGGTCCAGTCTTGCAAAGTTTATTCCCTTTGTGGAGAAAAAAAATTCACTGTCCTGTCCTGTGGTAAGTATCTACTGGCTTGGGATTTGAGTGCTCTTGTAATACTGCAAAATTCATCTATTAAATAAGAAAATTGAAGAAGGAAATCCTGCAGTGTTTTCTGAATTTGAAATGAAATTATGAAGAAAAATCTAGATACATTACCTGATGAAATAGCTGTTATGATAAAAATATGTAACTTCCCTTTTGAAAAGCTCTCTTCAGCAGCAGGCAACAGTTACACTTCTCACATGTTCAAAGGAATCTGTTTCACTGCATTTGTGGTGAACTGTGAATCTGTTTTTTACCTTAGGCTTTCAGAACAAGTAGGAACAATTCAGTTTCATTTCTTTGGAGAAGAAGTGAGAAATACCTCAAGAAAATGACTCTGATGATTTTTTTTGTAATGTTGATCATGGAATCTGCCACTGGTAAGTAAAAGTCTTCAGTTCAGTAATAGAACCTTCAAAATATGTGCCAGCTTCTTCACAGTTGCATGGAGTAGGACAAGTTTTGTGTTTTGTAGCCAAAGACAAAAACTTAAAGGTTTGGCAATTACAGCTCAGCTCCAGACTTGGGAAATTTGGTCCCAAACACCAAAATTATGAGATGAAAAAGCAAGGATGTTACCTGAAGAAACCTGATGAAGTTGTCTGTGACCATGGATTTGTATGTGACCGTATGAAGAGCCATAGCAAGCAAGAGAAGGAGTCTGCTTCTTTTTGTGCCATTCAGAAGTGTGGACAAAATAGTTGCTAAACAGTAATTTCTGAGAACCTCAGGAGAAAGAAGGCTATGAGAACCTCAGGAGAAAGAATACAGTCAGACTGAAGGCTGACTGTATTTTTGACTCTTAATCCTAGATCATGGATAATTTTCTGTACTTTTTAATTACTTCTGTATGCAAAAGTAAATTTGTTTGGAAGGGCAGACTTGAAGGCTAAATTTTACACACATAATCTCATTCCAAGGGAACTTTCCAAAGATACCTGAAGTTTTTCAGAAATATATCTACATAATCATGCAGTTTTAATTAAGAAAAGGAAATGCAAATGTCAATTTATAGAATCTGTGCTTTTATCTTGGACATGTTAGTCAAATCAAACCATATGTGAAGATTTTCTCCTTTGCTCTTCCATTTGTGGAAGCTGTTTTACTTTAGAGTGAGGCCAGATTCTGCCCTTTGAGCCAATTTGATTCTGTCACTCTGGAACTCTATGAAAGAATCATAGGGATAGGGAAATGTCCTTTTATTTTCTGTCCCCTTTTCCTTTTGGTGTTGCATTGGTAAAATAGAATAAAGGCTTGGAAAACTGAGTTTTCTAGTAAATATTGCAGGAATAAATAAATAAATGCTGCCAGACCATTTTCCTGAAAGAAGTCTTTTTATAAAATACCAAAAGCACAGCAAATCACTTTAAGGTCAAGCTAATACAACTTTCTGAAATAAGTACTTGGCTTGCTAATATTCTTTTTTCCCCTTTCTCTGAAGAGAAGCTGTGCCCCCTTCGTACCTCCATTGATGTTCTAGAAGGGGAATATTTTTTCCTTTGTTATCCTGAGTCAAGGCAAGGACATTTTCAGGAAGAAGCATACGCAATAAACTGGTACAAAGAAAGTGCTGGAAAGCAGCAACTGATAAAGGAAACACGCAGAATTGTTTTACAAAGGAATTTTCTGGAGTTTTGGCCAGCTGAACTCAGTGACTCTGGGAATTACTCTGTGATTCACAGGTGGGTACACAACAAAATGGGTAAATGTCTTGCCTGTGCACATGTCTATGATGAAGACAATTTCTTTGTCTTGTTTTCTATAGCTAGTGGCATCCATATAAAAGGGGCTGAGGGAATTGCATTAATTGCAGTGTCATTTCCCACTTCATTTCACAATAACTATCAAGGCAGACCTGTAATATTTACCAATATCTATAAGGAGTTTCAGCCTTTTAAATGTTCTGTAAACCTTTTGATAAGGCAGGTAGCATTTTTTTCTGGCTTGTGATTAATTACCTAAGCAAAATGAGTGTCAGGCAACCCTTCTGTCCACTGCCAAGAAAAAGGACAAATTTGCTTGTCTTCTTCCCCAGACTTGTTCTTCCTTGCTGTGTTGAGTGGATCTCATTCTGTGAGGCTTGCCAAATAATCTAACTGTATAGTAAAGGTTAAACATAGCAGAGTTGAACTCTGCTTTCTGTGCAAACCTTGGCCTGCATGGAGCCATTCAAAGAACAAAGGAAAGAATTGGATTTGATTTCTTACTGCTGTAGAACATCATTGGTTGAATGGAGAAATAAAGATGGGCCTCCATTATTTGGTTGCAATCTTCATTGGAACACCATGAAAGACTAAATGACTAAACCAAAGATTTGCTGCACAGAGTTCTTACGACTAACTTGCACTAAACCCATAATTTGGCATTTACAGTTGAAACAATGATTCATTTGAAGCAGATTACTTTGCATGTAATGATTTGTGCTGTTCTCCAAGTAATACTTTTAAGGTTCTAGCCAGATTTGTAAAGAATATGGGACTGTGGATACTGAAAAATGCTCTCCATGTTTTTCCAGAAATATTGCAGACTCAAGTTGGATAGTTTACATTTCTAAGCTAGACTTCAAGTGTTAACTTCCAAGTCAACTTGGAAGCTGAAAGCTTCTTTATTATTATTATTATTTTTCCATGTATCATTATTGTTATCTCATTACTGATATTATTTTAAAAAGTACTCACTCATGGTATATGAAATGCAAAATATTTTTTATTGTAGGGTAAATATTGAGAAAAAAATTATTCCTCCACGTTAAATTCAATAGGCTTTTCTTTAGGGATGATGAATATGGTAGTTTGTCCAGTTTGTTTTGCAGTTTTATTGTGTTGATCAGTTTTCTGTATAGTCACTTCACAAAAAAGCTATAAAATATAAAAACTCACTCTAAAGCCACCTAATCAGTGGCACAAAATGCAGACTGACTAATTTTGGCATGAGGAAAGATAAGTGGAGATCATACCTGAATTGCCAGGCTACTGAAGGAGACTGACTTAAGGGGTCTAAAATACAGGACAAAAAAGAAAAGAGCTTTGATAACCAACCCCAGCCTTAATTCATGATCATTGTGGTTTTCTGATTACTTTAAGGACTTGGGGTAATGACAGTTAATCCACAGTAAATCATAAGAATTCTATAAAATTACTATGAGAAGGTGTAAATGTCAAAACTGAAGGAAACAGCCTTACAGAAGAAGGAGATGACAGGAAAAGAACTGAAGCAAAACTATTAAAATGAAGTTTGTTGAAATGAGTAATTGTTGGAAAACACAAAAATGTCAGAATCCTTTCTGAAATTTCTTGATTGACTCGTTTGCTTAAGAGAGAAACTTGGAAAAAAAATTTCGATTACATCACAGCATTCATTTGGAATTGAGAGTTTTGATTTTCTCCTTTTTTGTCTTGTCTTCTAGAACCATCTTACCTGCTACATGCTACATTTTAAAAATCAGTTTTGAAAGAAAGTATTTTTGAGGAAAAAAAAAATCTTACTCTGTAACATTTCTCGTTCCTTTTTTAAATTTTTTTTATTATTATTTTTTCATTTCTTTCTGTTAGGCTCATATGAATACCCGTTTTTCTGTTAGGATCAGAATGATGTCAGAATCTTGCGGTCCTCCTGTGGGAACTCTTCACAGGTCTCACTGCTGGAACAATAGGCATAAGGAGATATTTTAAGTGGGATTTTAATGGGATCTTGGCTTAGTTTATATGATGGTTCTCACTATTGGCAGGCATATTAAATGAGTTACATTTCATCAAATACAGAAGATTATTACAAAACCTGTTTTCTGCAGAGACAGGGCTTTTAGAATTCTCTGTAGGGAAAAATTGTGGACTCTTGTGGGCTACTGAACGTGTCTGAGATTTAATAAGAATGACCAAGTGAAATTAATTTAATATCAGAGTATTTATAGTAGGTTAAAAGTTTTACTTTTGAAAGAAGATGTGCTAAGTATATTTTTATTTAACTTTTTAGTTTTCAACTATTTAATTTAGGGATAGGTATTTGTAAGTTATATAGGGTATAATTTTCAGAATACTTATAACTTTAGGCAGTTTTAACAATGTGACAATTACATATACTGCAGATTTTCAAGAAAAGAAGAGAACATGTTGACAGATTTTGCAAACTAATTAAATGTAGGATTTTTTTCTCTGATGTGTTACAACTGTCAATATCCAGGAAATGAGGCGAAAGTGATGTAATGACGTTTTTATGGTGTTTTAACCACTTTCTTTTTGCTAAAAAGGAATCAGAAGTTCTACAGTTAAACCAGAAGTGTCCTGCTGAGACATACATAGATAGCTGAAGTGTGTGTTGTTGTGTTGATGTGTTCACCTGTGTCAGTACACTAGACAGGATACGAATTCAGGAATCAATGGACATCACCTGTAGGCCTGGAAGTGTCCATATTCAGCAACATTCTTGAAAATAAAAATTTCATGTGTACTTGTGTGGTAAGCAGCAAAAACTGGGTTACAGGTCTTGGGAAAGATTTTTAATTTGTATGTTTTCTTGGTTTTTTTATTGCCTTCATCCTGTGGTTGCCAAAGAGAAAAACAGAATACAAAAAAGCAGGTCATCAGGTTGCTCTATTTTGGTGACCTTGAAACTGAGAGAATGTAGAGGTTCCTGAAAAAACCCAAAAACTACAGATAACAATGATAAACACATGATAAAATTTTAAATCCCAATATTGCTCAATTTTTCACTATGTTTAGAACACTTGAAAGCTGTGGGAACATATAAATAGAGTTAATACTGCAATTTGGAAAGCAGAGTGACAGTTTCTGTAGAAAATTGCAATACCGAGATAACACTGACATGTTGCAGTAAAATAGCTAAGGGATTACTCTGAATTGGCTATGAATCCAGTAAACTTGGTTATATTTTCTAAGGGCTTTCACTTCCCTAGATCATCTTCTGAGTCAAGCTAGATTTTCTTGTTCCTTCTTGGTGGGCTTGTTGGGGGGAGATTGAAAAGTTGTTAAATCAGAAATGGTTTTGTTCCCGACAAAATATCACTGAAGCCTCTCTACCAGTGAAAACCAAGATAAAAATATATAACAATTCAGACACTAGCAGTTTAAAAAATATAACTAAATGAGATTTTTTGTGTGTGTTGTTGAAAACCATGCTATATGGCAGACAACTAGAAATTATGTGTGAAAAAAATTAATCTTTGATTGCATGGTATGGTTTTAATATCTTCCAGGGACTTTCTCCTTGCCAGATTTTGGCTCCTTAGGTAGAATATCTTGATCCACTTTGAGAGGTTTCCCCACGTAGGATGACAGAAGAAAGCCTCTGTGGAGTAACAGTGCTGGGGAGAACGTGGTTTCATGGACTCTTTTCTTTCATCTGCTGAATCTAGAGAGTAAAATAATTTGCATTTCATGATTAGATCTGGAATTAATTCTCTGACAGTATTCAGATTAGTAGAGTGATGCCTATGGAAACACACAGACTTGGTGAAATTAATTGGAATTAGTGTTTATGCCCACACCTAAACTTACCTTAGGTACCTGTTAGGGAGAGAGAGGCCTTTCTGGGTCACAGGTTATCTTGTCCTAAAAAAACATAAAATAGGTCGTATAAACTGCACTGTAGCAGGGTGGCTCCTGACTGTGGTCCCAGTGCTGACTGTGATAAGTAGCTCTGATTTAAATGTGTAAACAAGGTGTTGAAGAATAGGTGAGAAGAGCTGCACCCACTGTGAATATCTGTGTGAGCTTATCTCTGATGGAAAAATTTTGGTGAGGCTTTTCCTGTTTGTGACAGCATAGTTAGCTGATTTACCAAAACCACTCTGTTTTGGTTTAAAGAGTCAATTACAATTAGGAGTAATGAACATCTCAAGTGAGTAAGGAAAACCTGTGTAGCTTGAGAAAGGGCTACAATGCAAAGAGGGTGAGCAGAATACACAAATACATATGTTTGGGCAGCTAAAAAGCAGAAAAGAAACAACCCAAGACTTGGTCTAAATTCATCATAAAAATGATGTCCTAATAGTTCTTCTGAATGTTGTGCACTCAAAAGCATGTCAAGAGTGGTGTTTTAAGCTGAAGTACTCGCCAGGGATACTTCTCCATTTGATCTGCTTTGTCCTCCTGGCCTTTCTCATTGAAACGATTTTTGGCTAGTTGCAGTTCCGGAAGAAATTATTTTTCTTCTCTTGGGTGCAGAAAGATTCAAACACATTTATGAAGATATGACTGACATTGGAGGGAAGTGTTCTGTGATTGCTGCTTTTCCTTTGTCAGGCCCTGCTTGTTCAGAAAACAAATGAGAGCTTTATGCACTAATTGCAAAATCTCACCAATTAACTGACAGAATCTCACCCACTAACTGACAGCAACATATGGCTTTCTCCTAAGCTCTAACTTTGCCAAACAAAAGTCCTCCAGGTTCCTTTGCCTTGGTAGTCATGCATTTGGATATATCAAGGAGTGAAATAACAGCTATAATCTCATTCTTTCAAGGAATATATGGATAGAACCTAGTAGATATCTAAATGACAATAATCAGCTCCTAGATACTCAAAAGAAGTATTTTTGGAGCATATTTGTAGACACTGCATGGGATGTCATGGCTCTGCTGCAGAAGTGATAGTTCCTCACTCTTCCAGTCAGCCTGGGGTGCTCAGCTGCTGTAGATCTCTGATCAGTGCAGACTTAAAAACAAAGAGATGCATCCTTTCCAAAGTGCCTTGTTTTGCCGACATGCTTGAATCCATAAATGATGATGTAATTCATGAGACTTGTGGAGTTTAGAAATATTTCCAAAATAGCACTGAATTCCAATATATTCCAAAATATCTGCAGAGTATCAAACAATTAATAATTGATTAATGTTGCTTTGTGAACAATACCAGACTTGCTTTTCTTATTTCTAATTTTACAAATGTATTTTTCTGTTGTGGCTTTAACCTTAGCAACACATAGGAAATTAAACCTGCAAAATCTTTAGTTGATTCAAGATCCAAAATTCTGATGCTCTCTTGTAACTATGGATGATGTCGTAGGTTTTTGCAACCTTGTCAATATAGCATTGTCCTGTTCCATAGATATAATTGTATTGTCAAATGTTTTGTGATAGTGCATTTAGTTTAGGTAACCTGTCTGGTTAAAGGAAATTACACTTATTTGGGAGTGGGAAAGTAATAAAGGGAAATAAAAATAATCGGGTCACTGTAGATGTACTTTTTACCTAACACATGTATTTGAGAATTTATTTGTATTTTGTAACTCACCAAGCTGCATTATTTTAAAAAGCTCCTAAAACTGATTTTGCTATATATTTTTTTTTCTTAGCAATGGAAAACAAAATTTCACAATTCAAAAGTGGACCTTGAATGTACTTGAAAGAAATAAAAGCAGCTGCTTCAATGAAAATCATTTAACTACAGAAAATAAAAGTGCTGGAACTGGTCTTTCACTGAAATGCAGTGATTTGTCTGTCTATGAAAATAACAGCATAACATGGTACAAGGTAATTACTGAAACAGTGTCACTCCAATCATTGGCTGTAGAAACAAAATGTCTGATTGCAAGAAATATTAATTGCAAACAAATTTTTAGAAGCATCTACAAACATAAATCTTTAATTTCTCATGGGATTACGAGGAAAAGACTTTAGACAGATGCACAAAACAAAGCTTTTGTCTGCTCTCAGATTTGTTAAAAAAATATACCTGTTTCAGAAGTTATTAAACTAGTAGTTTGGAATGATAAAAGATCTGATGTGCATGTCTGTTTGCTGATTTAGGCAGCAGCTGGTTTAGCCAGCTGCCACTTTGCTGATACAGATATTGTACTGATGCTAAATGAGATACCAAGATTTTTATTTCACAGTATTGCAAACTTTTCAATTTTGCTGTTTCTGAACAGTTTTTAAGTGTGTAACAGATCCAGTTCTGTTCATTTTTGGCAAATCATCTCTTTGAGGTGTGCTCCTTATTCCTCTCAGGTCTCGTGGTTGGAGTAACAGACCCTGTCCACTCCAAGATCAATCAGTTTCTGAAAGGGATTTTGGCTGGTTTGGTACAGGCATCAGGAGTAGCCTGACAAGAGTGAGCTACAGCCCTGTTCTCTTGTCTTTTGAGGCCTAGGAAGATTGGACCATTGATGGACAGGGCCATAGGTTGTTATGTTTCCTCAATTGCAGCGTTCTCAGCTTCTAATGTTCAAATGTTGCATTTAAGTGACCATGAGTGAAAATTGGGCCTGTACCTCTTTTGGCTCAGACACATGTCACTGAGATCATGAAAAGTGATGGTGACACTTTGTTAAGGAAAAAAAATCTGAATTTCATTAATGGTTTGAATGCATGTTTGCTACAGAATAGTATTTTCTGGTTTTATTGATGCAGGACTGTAAGAATTATGAACATGAAAAAGAGAGGGAACTAAACTTTAGAGCCTTAACAGTACAGAACTCTGGGATATATACCTGTAAAATTTTAATCAGTCATGAAGGAACAATATACCACAGCACAAATACAATTAAACTTCTAGTAGAAGAAGGTAAGAAAGCTTTCTAAAACTTTGAAGCATACTTTTTGTTTCACTTTACTGTGGAGATTTGTAATTGCATTTCTCATTTGATTAATATATACCAGGGGGAACAAGTCTGGTTATCTGAACTACTTCAGAATAATTTGAGAAGTAAAAAAGCAGAAGTTAAGATGAAATATTACCAGTTTTGGAAAATGTATTTAGTATGTTTTCCCTGCAGTTTTATTTTTTTTTCAAAATAGCTGCTCTAAGTAAGTCATACAGACTTACTAAGAATTTTGCACAAGAGCCTTTCCAGCCATTGCAAATTGTACTCTGTATATATACATAAGTGAAAAAAAATTCAACAAGACATGCTGGGTTTTAAGCTAATCAGTAATGGCAGAATCCAGATAGTGTTCTGTGAATTAAATGGAATGTTTGTGATTATTTTTATATTTTATTAATTTTATATATAGAGCAATTATGTAACTTTTACTGTGGAATAATGTAGGTAAGCAATACTTCTATTTTAGATGAGCCAGAGACTGTCACTTTGGAGATAGTTGGACATCATGAAGAAATTGAAACAGAAATAGGTATGAAATTAATACAAAAATCTACCTACATGCTTTTGTTCTTATTTCTTTATGGTTGATGGTCTGGATAAGTGTAATCCAACTAAGAATTCTCTGTGCATCACCCTGTATGTGATCTAACCTCACCTCTGGTAATGTTTCGTCTAGTGTATATATGATTGATACACAGGTACACTAAGTGTACCCTTTCACAGAGGCAGAAGCTGAGGGTGCTGCTACAACCTGCGAGAGAAAGTGGTGGTGGTGGTGGTGATAAAACATCTCTCCATGGCTTTCTTTTGTAGATAGCAAACCCCATGAAGCAATGTGTAAAAGATGTATGGTTTACTCAGTGAACAGCCGTAGTGAATAATCCTGCTGATCCCTGATGTGGTTGAGAATGTTATTCTTCAGGGAAATGAGGAGTGTGAGGTGTGACATTCCTGGTAATGTGTGCATGAACATCCGTATTGTCAAGAGACCTTATCTGTGGTTCTAGCTGGAAGTAGGTTAGTTAAAATGGTCTGGAAACTTCACATGATCCTGGACAGGATTCAGGATTTTGTGATTGAAGTTATAATTAATTTTTAGAAACTGAAATTTACCTCTGTTTCGCTTTACCTCACCTCACCTCTCACTGAGGGGTTCTCCCTTCTGGTTACCTAATCCCTTCTTTCCAAGTCTTATTTCCTCTGTGGCTCATACTGTAACTCATTTACTCATCTAGGATCTCAGATGCTAATTTTTCTTCCTTCTTACCAACACTGGTTGGTAAGTCCTTTTCCCAGTGGTACTACCCCAGCCCTATGATGACTCATGCCTTCCAACGTCCCAGTACACCCTTCCTACACATTTCCTCCTCGGTACTGTACTTGCCCCAACCTTAGAAATCAGCAAGGTTTGGCATCAAATGCTTATGAACTACCTGTCTTCCATCCCTTGTCTGCCTTGATAGGATCATTTGATAAGGTCATTGAACTACCTGTTGAGTGATGGGACAGATGGCATGGTGCAGAATGAAGGGAATTTAGGATGAGCCAGTTATATGATCTTAAAACCAATCGTAGGATGGTGTTCTATGATATTTGCCTCCAAATACGTGTTGGGTGTGGTGAAAATGCTAGAGTTGCAAGGTCAATGACACTAGGTTAGGTCTGTGCAACTGTAGTTTGGATTTCTAAGGTCTGAATCTATGATGGCCAGTTTTTCAGCTGGATCTTGCTTTGAAGGTTCTAGAAGTGTCTGATAAATCTTGAGAAGTCAGCTTTGTGTGCTCTTAGAGAATTGTTGGGTAGGTCTTGCTTACTGTAAAGTATTTGTGCATGATTGTCTGAATAAGGACTAACATGCACTTTTCCTGGCTTAATAAAGAGAATTCTGGATATGTTGCCTGGAAATGATGCTGAAATAGCCTAGAAACTGGTTGCAGCTAACTTCAGGTCAAGCTTCCCATGACAGAGTTCAAAAAATCTCACACTCCAGAACTGCAGTCTTCTGCCCTTATTTTTTCTAAGTGTACAGTTGTCCTTTTAGTTTTACAGTTTCTTCAAACTATTGGAACTTTATGGAGAGGTTCCTGTCAGTTAGAGTTAGTACTTTGAAATAGGACAAGTAGCTGACTGAGTAAATGACTTGTTCATGTATTCAGGAATTTGCAGCTGTGATACTGAGATAAGAATTTGTTCTATGCATGTTCAGCAGGGACTTTGGTTTTTGTTGAGTAATCATATATAGTTTCCCTATTATAATTAGTTGGTTGTAATTCCCCTTACCAGTTACTTACTTTTACCTGGCCCTGGAGCGCTGGTGGTGGGTTTTCCACTTCTGTTCTCAGCCTGCAGAACACAGTCTAGTTTATAGAATAATAGAATATCTCAAGTAATAGGGATACATAGGGATCATCGAGTCCAATTCCCTTTAGTTCTCTGAAGCCAGAAATTCTCAGGTCTATTTAAACCCACCTGGCTGTGATGCATGAATGACTGTCACTCTGCAACAGTGCATGATTGCTGAAACCACCACCAGTGCAGGTATTACACCTATAAAACAGTGATCAGGGGCTACAAAACTCAGAAAGGAGCAGAGCTTGTAGGATGTGTTTCTGGGAAAGCTGACACCTTACTGCACTAGGTACATGAATACTACTTCTCACTAAATCTTCCCATGTTATGCTTTTTCTGTAGGTAAAGAAGAGATACTCAATTGCACAGGTTTCTTGGGTTATTATATGCAAGAAGATGCTAACCTCTACTGGTTAATTAACCAAATGTTTCCAGAACAATGCACAGGTATTCCTGAGAATGAACCTTCAATATGTGAAGAAGAACTCAAAAAACTACAGTAGGTTTCCTGAAAAGGCTGCATTTAGTATGTCATAATGTCCTACACTTTGTGGAACTGCAAATTCAGCAAAAACCACAGCCTGAGGGTTTTCTCTAGAACCTTTTCCTCAAAATCTGCCTCTCAGGTGGTTGTGGGTTTCTGTACAGATAGTGTTGCTAACACCATTCCTTGTTGCAGGTTGGGAAACAAGTTCTATATCACAAGGCTACTACGGATTAAAAAAGTAAGAGATGAGGACATGCATCATAATTTCACCTGCATGTTGCAAGCTGATGACAGCACACAGACAAGAATAGTAAAACTGAAGAAAGGTATGGCCTAATCTAGAAATAATTTATTAATCTGCCTTCTCAATCCTGAGGGCATTTCAAAACCCTTCTCCAAATACATCTGCCTGCCTGTCAATGCCCTCACACATCTGTGCTGGACCTAACAGCCCTGGTGATTCCTCCTGCTCTCAGACAGGGGCAGGAGTGCAAAGCAAAAGAAATACAGGCTACAGTGAGCATATCTTGAGAGTGCCTTCATAAAAACTTCATAAAGTTTAAGGTGTTCAAAATCTGTATTTGGAACTAAAAACCCCAAAGATAAATAACAACAACAACAACAACAACAACGATGATGATGATGATGATGAAGCAAAGCCTGAAAGAGACTATAGCAAAAAAATATAAAAATAGCCAAAGAGATTAAAGGAGACATTAAGGACTTATGGATAGGACAGAGAGAGGGGTAAAAGGTAGGAAATAAGAAGAAATAATAAAAAACCTGAAGGAAACTTATCACAAAAGTGAGTGACCATCATTTTGGGGGCTGTACATGATCTGTAATGTCAGTCTTGAACTCACATACCCTGCACACACACAAATGAACTGTATGTGATTGTGTCCAAGATTGTTTCTCCTGTTTTCACAGTAAAACATGCTTTGTAGTTTCTCTTTATCTCAGGACCAGTGGCATACATATGTGCTTGAAGCATTAGCTGGAAAGGATTCCCATCAAGACTGTGATTTTTTTGAGGTCATTTTTAGGTGTCATCAGTACTTGATACAGTAATTTTGTCATGTAATACTCTTTGTTAAGGCAATAATTTGCTTTGTTTCTCTCTTACAGGGAAGACTCAAGACCTGCATGTGCACATATTTGCCACTGGAATGGTCCTCGCTCTGCTATTTCCATTTGTTGCTGTAGCTGTGGTGTTGGTGTTTGTGATATTTAAGGTCGACTTTGTTCTGTTTTACAGAAATATATGCAGAAGAGATGATACTGCTGGAGGTATGACTTTGCTAGTGGTGACATCGAAATAAGTGTATTCATTAAAAATATTTTCTGGCCGGGTCTATGCAATAATCATCTTTGAGGAAGACAAAAACATTATCTTAAATCCAGGATTGGTGTGAGAAGAAACAAAGAATACATGAAAGTGAACTTGATGGTCAGGTGCTAAGGTTTTTGTTATATATGTGTGGCTATGACAGCAGGTAAACACAGTGAAGAATCTGCCTCTGGAGCAAATAATGGAAGGGATGTGGTTGGATGCTGTTCAGATGAGCTCTGTTCTGCCATATTCTTCATGACAAAAGTTGCTAGGGGTGGAGAGGTTTGCAGTGTCTAGCATGAAGAAGATGAACACTCTGGTGTTGTCAGATGGGCAGACTGATGCAAACTTGTTTTCATCTCAGTGATGCCCTTCAGTAAGGCGAAGTTTAAAATGTTTCCTTGGCTGTAGAGGCCATTGCATGTCTATAGGTTTGTCACTACATGCACTTAAGGAGAGCAGGGGTGCACATTACCAGTATCTTACCAGGCAGCAGCTCTGTGGCCTTCACAGCAAGCAAATCTGACACTTACTCAATTTTAGGAATTATTTTTCTGAAAATTGTGGTGACAAAACTTGCTGTATATATTGGTCTGATCTTCTTGGCTTTCTATGGGTCTGATCTTCTTGGCCTTCCTTGGTCTCTAAGTAAGTTTGAATACAACTTGAATGAACTGCAATGGTTGGAGATGTTTCATTAATGGGTGGGTGTAATTTGTCCCTGCCAGTGTTATTATCTAGTTGTTGATCTCAGCTACCACAGTGTACACTGACTTACACTCACTAAGGGAAGATCTCTGAGGGCCTGGAGTAGGCCACTCTGGAGGAGCTGCCTGTTGGATACTAGGCAATGGTTTTCCCACTCCTAGAGCTCTTGAACGTGTAGGGTTTCATAGAGTTTATTTTGTGCTCCCTCTTAGGAACTAAATGTAGTAAAGTATTCAGAAAGGGAAGCAAAGAAGAGCAGTTTAAGAAGCAAAGCCATGTGTGCCGGTGTATCAATCCTAATAGTTGCTCTGTGGCAGTGTGGTGGACCTGGCCTCTGGACTGGTCTTTGATTTTGTGTTTGTAAATTAGTGCCCAAACCATGACCAGACATGGCATACTCTCATAACAAAAATAATTAACTGGTTTGTTCTCTCTTTTGCCAGTACCCATTCTACTTGATAGTCTTAGACACAGTGTGCAATAAATGTTGAAATCCGCAGTATCGCTTAAATAACATTTTTTCAGGTTACAGACACATTTTTCCTCCCCTTCATATCTATTTTTCCTTCCCTTCATATCTTGATCTTCACAGATGTGACATTAGTTGGTTAAATCAATCTAGTTTTATTTAAAAAGCACTTTAATGTAGAAAGGAAATATTTTTAAGTATTTTTCAAACATAATCAGAATCTTTTGTATCAACCTTAAATTTCTTCAGGACATTTTTTGACTCTGATGGAGTGAAGACTGTTCAGAGTCTTCAGAAGAAAGGTCAGGGGTTTCTAGGTGCTTTACTATTGAGACACTAAGTTTGAAAACCAGACTGGCAAATCAGATACTGGATTCCTAATGGTTGATAACAAGACAACAATTGTTGATTTATTTTTAGATGGAAAAGAATATGATGCATTTGTATCTTACCTGAAAGACTGTGCTTCTCCTATTGAAGAAGAGAGAGAATTTGCTCTGAAGATATTGCCTATGATGTTAGAAGAAAACTTTGGGTACAAGTTATGTATATTTGAGAGGGATGTATTCCCTGGAGGAGGTAAGTGTAGTGAATATTCTTGTCATTAAATAGGCTCATAGTTTTCACACAAAAGTAAAAGTCTATAAATAGAAGGAATTCTGTCGCATGTTGTGCATTGAAAAGATAAATTTTTCATTTAATCTGGACTCTGTGCATCCAAAGTTTGGTTGCAAGCCTTTTCCTTGCTTTATAGTTATATTTATGAATTCATGTACGCTTACACACACACACATCTATTACTAATTACTAATATCACGAATTACAAAGAACCGAGGTGAAAAAATCAAAGAGCAAGCATCAAGAAGGTTAAGGTGAGGATACAGAAGATTTCAGATATTTCACAGTAATAATGCTTTTGCTTGCTTTTGCTGAGGGCCAGTGAATGAACTCACATTTACTGCACTGAGCAGATGGTGACTCTGTTACTAGTTATTCTTAGGTAGCTTGTGTGCTTGCTGTATCTTCAGTGTGGTGGTTGAAACCATTTTCTGAATGCAATGGGTGCCATAACTAAATAGAAATAAGAAATGGAATTTTGTTTGGCCTATTGGTGTACTTGGCATCTGCCTTTTGCTTGGATAAAAGATACTATGAGTTTCCATTTAGTCCCGAGATCCAGCTGAGGAACAGAATTTCATTGTTTGACCCACAGAGCAGTATGATTAGTCAGCCTTCTTCATTAAGCAGGATCTCGTCTCTTTATATCCATTCCTGACAAATTTTTCTATGCTGAGAGGAGTCACAGCTCTTCCAAGCCTATTCACTTTCTTTAAGTATTAAAAAAATTTTCACTGAAGTGTGCAGTCTGATCCTTTCAATAGTTTTAGCTAATTTCCCTTTCTCTGGTCTGATGCGTTGTGAACATTGTACAGGAGCCTTTGGTGTTGTAATCACTTGTCAGCCTCCTTTTACCCTCAGTTTTCTCCTCATTAAGTTAGTTCTGCAGTTTGCTTTGCCTTTCTCTACAAGTCATGTTTTCTAGATCTCTGGTTTGTGTAGACTTTGTCTCATGGTGTTAAGACAAGCACTGGAAGCTGTGCATGAAAATTCAATTTGATATTTAAAGGGTATCACCATTCACTTTCATTCATCAGTTTTTGTGCCAAAAGCCATCAATCTAAAACACAGCTGGAACTCCTTCTGTCATCACATGCTGGTCTTCTCAACCCTGGATTACTGGAAATAGGTTTGAGTGTTTGGTGTCATAAAGGAAGGTGTAACCCCAGGGTTACGGAATACTTGGAGAGAGATTGCTGTTTGTGCCTTTCTGTGGAATCTCTCCAGTGGTATCTATTAGGAAAGAGCAAAGAGATGTCTGGTAGGGGGAAAGTTAATTTTGCTGTCACCTTCTGTCCATGTGACTACTGCCAGACAGCAGTCCAGGGTACATGGAGATTATAAATAGGTTTATGTCTGCTCTAGAGAACAAGCTTTGACCATACCTGAGTTAATTTTTAGAGACTCTTAGTCTTTAATACATAATAATCTCTTCATAAGGACAGGGTGCTTACATGCTCTCACTTTATAAGAGGGAGATTTTTGGTACATACGTGAATTTAAAAAGCAAGTTGATTCGGTGCCTATCCTTTCAATTTAATATAACAATAAATTTATCTTTAATTTGCAGCGGTTGTTGATGATATCCATTCATTGATTGATAAAAGCAGAAGATTAATCATTATACTGAGCCAGAACTACGTTTCTGACAGAGCCATATACGAACTGGAAAGTGGACTGCATAAAGCTCTAGTTGAAAGAAAAACTGAGATCATATTAATTGAATTTATGCCTATAAGTGACTACAATTTCTTGCCAGAATCATTGTCACTTTTACCATCAAAGAGGGTGGTGAAGTGGAAAAAAGATAAATCTCTTCCTGTGAATTCCAGGTTTTGGAAGAGCCTTCGGTACCTGATGCCAGCAAAGCCTATCAAGATACAGACCAAAGGGCACTATAATAATCTTGATTTAGGCTCAGAAGCTGCTCAACCCTGGACTGAGGGCTGTGACTTTAATGCAACTGTATAACAGTTCTGGAGACAGAAGATATAGCAAAAAACTGTATGTTTTGCTAACTCATAGAACTAAATAAACTACTATTTTGGGAAATAGTGTGGATTAAGAGGCCTGCTCTGAGATCAGAGAAGAATGGAGCAGTTTCTGGAGTGGACAGGATGCTGTTAACCCCAATTGCTAAATCCTATCCCAGAGAAATTTTCCTCAGCAAGCTGCACAAGGAACAGACGTTTCATTCTGCTTAGGACTTACCACATGGCATGAAGCACAATGGAGAACATTTTTGTTTCACAGTTTTCAGTGATATAGAACGATACTAATTTTACTTGCATATACTTTTTAAGCTCTTCAATAAATACATCAGTACTTGCAATCTCTTAGTATTATTTAGATGCTCTTTGTTTTGTGTTTGGCTATTTTCTAAGGATTCTGATTGTAAGTAGACCCAAACAGGTCCTGCCTTAAAGAGTTTGGCATGCAGGCTTTGCACAATATCAAGTAGAAAAAAAACCCAAGCCAACAGAGAAAAGGGATGTTAGAAAGAGTAAGGCAGGTTTGGATGATTTAACAGTATTTACTACTGAGTTATATATGGTCTAAAACTGAGAATAATTTGAAGGAATGGTAAAGGCAGTTTACATATTATTTCACTGAGAAGATTGTAAATGCTCATTTTGACAGGGAGAAGAGGGGGTTGGGATAGAAATAATGGTATTTTGTTCATGGATACTGATACCACACTGGAACCAATTGTCCTGAGAGGTTGTGGAGTCTCCCTCACTGGAGATATTCAGGAACTGACTGGACATAATCCTGTGTCATGTGCTCTGGGATGACCCTGCTTGAACAGGATTTCAGACAAGGTGTCCCACTGTGGTCCTTTCTAACATGACCCTGAGCTGCCTTCAGCTGTCGCAAGCAGGGGATTTAGGTGAAAATGAGATCTTTGGTGTGTATATACACTCCTAATCCTTTGGAACTCTTGTCTTAATATTATTTTTTAAAATGAAGTTAGTAGTGCTATTCAAAACTATGCTAATACTCTCTTATTAGCTGCCTGACACAAGATACCAATCTGACATAAATTCCTGGATAAAATGGAACCATATTTCCTCTTAACATCAGTGTGGAGAAGCAGCTAAGCGAGAGAATCACTTTGGAAGATCTTTTGTCAGGTTGCTAGGAGATCATCAAGGCTCTGCCCACTCTTGCCATTGTCTTGCATGCCATTAATGCTGGTTTTGAACTGGCATCTCTTACACTGACAATTCACACAGGTGGAGGAACTTCATTACCTTCTCAGTGCACTTGAAAACACAGTTGGAGTGCTGGGTGTCATGACAATGTCTCAAGATTTATGGGAATGAAACACTGTTTGTCAAATACCCTTTAATAATGCATAGTTTCTGGAGGATGTTTAGGTAAAAGAAAAGGCTAAATATAGATTCCAAAATGGAGACAACACTGTTGCCAGGTTAACAGGTAGATGGAAAGGAGCACAGGAATAAGGCAAACATCTGTAGTGACCTTCAGATCAGCTCTAGGAGGTCTCCTTTCTTTCAGAAACTAAAGAGCTGTGTAAATGTGGTTCATAGGCAAAAGCCATTCTCAGGTGTAAGCTTTTACTGAGGAAGATTTCTCCTCTGCAGATGTGTGGCTTTTTTTTCCAGATCTCAAGTTTTTCATAATGTTCAGTTCTTCTCTACCAGTGTTTCCCATGTTTTCTAGTCACAGATAATTTTTAATGTTCTGTGTTAGCACAGAAATGCCATCTGACATACTAAGCACATCCATTTTCTGGCCAAATATCTTCCAGAAATGTTAGTAGTTTTCTTAATACTTAACTGAGGTATTAAACTTTCTCCTTAGCTACGTAGTTTTTCATATACTATCATCAATGTAATGCCTAACAAATTAAAGGTCAAATGTGTTTTACTACACGTGACTATGGATAGTGCACGTGGTTTGTTAATAGCCCTGGACCAAGCCAATCCTCTATGAGAATCAGCTATTATAAATTGAAATTGAACTTGCCATGGATGCCTCCTCACATCAGCTTGGAGAGACAACGTGACTGCATCTACCTCTTGAAGATGTACCCTAAAGCCTTTGACACCATACAGAATTTGACTGCCCTGAGATTTTACAGAATAAAAGAAGATTATAGATAAAGAAGGTAAATGGCATTAACTCCCAAGTTGTTCGCCAACAAATCAGATGCACGTTGAATGACTTAACATGTGTAAAAGGGGAAGTATTTTTTGCACAGAAAGGCATCATGACACAGTCACTTTATAGATGATCCTCACTGCCCATGATGCAGTGCTAAAGAGGGACAAGGGAAATTTAGGATATACATGCTCATACTTACGCCAGATGTTGTTCTTATTGCTCTTATATCTTGAATTACTGACATTTACCAGACCTTGGAAATGCCTGCTTTTTTGTTTGCCAGTCCATAGAGAAAAGGAACTGCTAATATTACTTTTATAGGCTGTAGTTGTGATGATTTGTCTGATATGTCAATGTATAAGTGAATTTACATGATAGTTGGTTTGAGGTAATGGGTCATTTCAGTGATTCATAGTGTGGGTTTTGTTCACTTTTGCACTTGATAAAACTGTATTTCTCCTTCTCCACATCTGTGGCTTCCATTTTTGCTGCAGCTAGACAGAAGTAATACCATGAATGAGTGTTTTAAGGTCGCTTATAGAATCACTGACATATGTATTGGCAAAAGCAGATTTAATGCAAAAGTGAAAGGGGGAAAAATTCATTGGTAAGGTTCACTCTGCTACCTACTAGATGGCTAAAGCACATATACAAAAAATCAGACTAAAACCTAAAATCAATCAATCTAACCCCAAAGTCAACCCAAAAATTATTGATGAGGAGGCTGGAGGAGGAGTGGGGGGAAGAAAAGAGTTAGGGTAGGAAAAGGTAAGGATAAAAAGGAATAAGGAAGACCCTCCCATTTAGGCACAAGGTTCAGAGCCATAGCTAAATTGAGCCAGTCTTGACCAACACTTTAGGCCTAAAGGTTTAGCAGCACTTAACAGCACTTAATCGATAGCCTAAGTTAAACAATTTAACAAAGGATTAATACAGAATTTACTGCAGCACAACAGCAACTGATTTCCAGGTCTAGCTTACAAATTTAAGTTTTTTGGAGAGCAACATTCATAGTACATTTGCTATAGCATATTCACACTCGCATACACACAGATCTAGAGAAGTATATATCAGGTGTACCTGTGAAAAATGTCCCTCGAATTCAGAGAACTGCTCCCATCAGATGATTTTGCATCTTCTCAATGGACAAAAGGTTGGGCCTCAAGCAGTGAGGGTGGCAGCCCAGGATCTGTTGTCATCTGGTGGTCCTCCAAGTATGGCAAAGTTGAGAGTTCACTGGTGCTGAGAGGGAGGATGCTGGTTGCAGGCCACTGTGGTCTTGGAGAGCTCAAAGGGCCCTACTTAGGACTGCTGTTTATAGGATTGCAAGACAGTGGACTTTAGTCACAGTAATTTTCCATCCTAGCCACAGTTTGGGTTGGAAACTTTATCAAGAGATCTCCATCCAGGTGCTGTTCAAGGCCGAGGCCTATTGAACATTTCTCAGCTCATTGTGTGACCTGAGGAGTTGGGGGGAGAGATGAACCATCACAAGTGTCAAAAATCAAGCCTAGGGTATGAAGAAAAAATGCAGGAAAGCAAGTATGGTTAGACCAAAGCAGTGAATGTCTCATTTGTAATTTAGGAAGATTAAAAGAAAGCCAACTCCAAAAAAGCTATTGAAAGATGTAATTTCCCTGTGGAGGACACAGATGGGATCAGTAAGGAGGCAGCTGTTGCCAGCCACTGGTCTTGAAATTTCTTGTCTCTCTTTCGATGTACTATAACATAGTAACTGGCTGTGAGAACATGGTCTACGTCTGCATGTTTTTAGTGTTGCTGGTTGATGGCTTTCTACCAGACACAATACAGACTGGAAGTAAAACAGTATCAAAGAACTCTTCTTGTCTGTTGATAATTGTAACATAAATGTAGGAAGAATTAGGACTATTGTATTGTCTTGGTTTAGAAAGACAGGTATCTGCCAGGGAAACTGGGGTTCCCCTTAGAATAGAGAATGTAAACCCCTCACCCCCCCCCGCCAGATTATAATTTTGCAATTAAGGGCTCTCAGGCGAAGATTTGGGAATAGGAATAACAGTTCTTTACTAGGAATATCAGTAATACAAATGTGGTAGAAAAACAAAACCACCCCACCAAACCAGCAAACAAACAAACAATTTTGGAAAGCCCTGACAAAGTCAGAGCTACAACCTGATACCCTGTTGGTCAGGGTGTCGGAAGCAGTCCAAAAGTGAGTCCTCCTGGAGTGGCAGATGTGGTTCTGTTGAGGTAGAGATGATCCTGTAGCCAAAAAGGTCCAGAGGTGGTGAGAAGGGTCCAGTGATGATGAGAAGGGTCCGGTGATGGTGAGAAGGGGTCCAGTCTTCCTCGGGTAATTGGGTGAAGCAAGAGAGCGTCCTGGTTCGGAGTCCCAGTTTTATCCAGGTAGGAATGGTTGGCTCCCCCCACTGGGTGGAGCATCTCACAAAAGGATGATGGAATGTGGGTATATTTTGGGGAGGGGAACAGCTTGAGGAAGAAAACAGCCTGGGGAGTCTTAATGGCCCATCATGCAAAGAGATAAGAAACAATGCCCTACCTGGTGTTAACAGTTGGGCCATTATCCAAAGGCACCTGCCCCCCTCCCTCCAGAGTAAACAAGAGATAAAGAGGAACAACCCCCCAACTGTTTTCAGCAGATGAAAACAGAATATACAATTAGGCTCCACAACCCAAGACATGTATATAGTATCACTGCTGTAGGGTAGTACTGTATAAGGGCTGATAACTGCATAAAGCTTGTCAATTAGTAGTTTTTTTCCTCCTATAAGTACTTCTGTTCCTTCATGACCATCTGCATTCTTGAGAAACATTGGAGAAGTAGAACTTGCAAAACACAAGTAAATTCCCCTTCCTAAGCAACAGTGTCACTCCAAATCCAAGCATAAGGACAAATTCTATCAATTCCATTATTCTCCAAATTGTAATGAAAGCAGGAGACTTGCAGAAGGGCTGGACATAGGGGACTTTAAGATTTGCTGGTTCTGTTGCAGAGCCTGCAGAAGCAAGTTGTTACTAGTGTGTTTACTTAACTGGAAGTTAAACATAGCACTTGCAGTCAGCAGTCACAAAAAAAGGAAGTACCAGTTAGGATGCTCCAACAGATTCTGGGAACACAACTCCTGTGTGTGCAGGGCAAGGTTAGTGTTCACTGGACATCTCAGACCTTAAGGGAGTACCTAGCTGATTTATGCAAAATGGTCCAGAATTTTATGTGTCACATCCAGAATTCAGTAGATTGATTCCTCAGGGAATTAAAAATGGTTAGAAAATAGACATTAACAGTTATGAAGAGAGATGTGTGTGTCTGGCCTGGAAGGTCTCTAGAACTGTGGTTATATATTGAAGTTGGCCTTCTCTAGCTTGATTTCTCAGAGAAAGTAAAACAAAAGTTGCTCTCTTTTTAAAGACAACTGGGGTCTGGTTTGCAAACTTTAAGAATGTTTGAAACATTGCCTTTCCTAATGAGATGTTTGTGATGTACTTGAAAAGCATTCAGTATTTTGAAAAAGAAAATCTGATTGCACTTTTAGGAAATAATTTTCTCAACAAAAATTAGATGGGGTGTCTGGGTGAAACAGCAGTTACCAAGCTTTCTGCAGTACCCACAACATACAGCTTTCTGCAGTTCAGCAATCCAAATTTTCTGAATTTCAGTGAAAACAGCTGCAAATAGGCCACAATAGTAATTTTTTTGTTTGTTTTGTCAGCTAAATATATAAAAAAGTCATCACAGGGTTTTGTCTCTTATTGTTTGATCTTCCATCTGGCCTCTATGGGTGAGAAATAGTGTGTACATCAGCAAGACAGTCCAGTGTAATATATTTGTTGTTTGTAACCTATCAAATACAAAAATAACAGAGTTCGGTACATTGATGCCTTAAGGTACTTCTAAAAGATAATCAAATATATTTATGGGTTATTGCTCTATTGCTTTCGACCACTACCAGGACTAAACCAATTTCAGAGGTGTGGAGAACCACTGGACACCTCATTCTACCATATGGCTGCAAAACTGTTTTCTATTAATTGCAGAAAAATTGTAGCTGTTTTATGGGTTTTGACTATAGCGAAGGAATGCTGTTCCATAAGAGGTTCCAAAACTACTTGCAATGCTGTATAAATCCAACTTTTTAGAAACAGCTGGGCAAATTCAGAAGTGACTGTGTCTAGTCTTGAAGAGCTGGCAGCCATTACTGGGAATTATCTGAATATCACTAGCAAAAGATCTCTTGAGGACTTCACTACAAGACCTCATTTATGGATTCAGGCTTTTCTGGATACTTAAAAAATAAATATTTAGCTCTCATCTGTGACAGCAATGTCTCTATTTCTTCATATTGGCTTGATAAGCAGTACCTTAAGCATATTTATTTATGTAATTCATAAGGAAGGTGCTGCCTTTATGGACTAGCAACAAAAATTCATCTACAAGAAAGGAACTCATACTCTGGAAATCAAAACTTGTGACATTCTCAAGAGTGTCCCCAGCTTCCAGCATGATGAAGGAAAGACAAATACCAATGAATTGCTTCCTATAAAACAAGACCTTGATTCCTGTGAGGCAGAGCCATGAGGATCAGCAGGGGAACCATGAAAAGAGATCCTAGAAGAATTTAATTGCTAGCTTGGTAAAGTGACCAGGGAAAGGAATAGGAGCATTGTCACCAAATGCATACAGGAAAAGAAAAGCACTAGAATAGAGAGCTGTTCAAGCTAAGGAATGATATGCATACAAAGATGTGTCTGAATAAATGTATAATGGGCATTAAAGCCACTATAAGAGTAAGGTCTCCTGTGAGAGTAAAGGAGAAACTACTCTGACCTAATTTTAAGCTGGAGTACAATAAGTTTCTGAAAGAAAACCAAAACTCAGCAGTGGTCATCCCTGTCAGGTTTATGTTTCTAGGCTTGCAGTAAGCAGGCTGGACTATCAAGGAGGTCAAGAAGGAATTGTCATGGAATTTGAGGTGCTAGACAATCTTTTTTAATTAACTGCTAAGAATTGTGAGAGTTAAAATTTTGAAAGGCTTGCATGGTGAGAATTTGCTTTGCTCTTTCTCTGTTGGCATGGGGCTATTCAATTATTAGTATATTCTAAGTACCTCTGTGGCCCTAGATATGTTAGTCCCTGATGCCCAAGGCAGAATTCACTGTAGTGCAGCAAATCAATGGTAAGTAACACCATCTTCCTTTATTTCCCAGAGAGTCACCCACAAGCTCCAGAAGCCACTCATGACTGTGGGTTATTTCACTGAGTGCATAAACTAGTACCAAATGGACACTGTTCAGACACCTCCTGCAACAGCAGACCAGCACCACTGACTCAGTGTAGAAGATAATCAGGGTGGAAAATTTCTTCCCCACTCGGTGTTAAACGTAGCTGGGCAGTGGAGGAGGTGATGTGTAAGGCAGAATAGTGCCAGAATAGTGCCATAATAATACCAGAATAGTAAAAAACAGTTAATCCTCTCAGCACCGTAAGACTATACTGCATACACACTGAGATGGTACATTTTTCCCACTTGAGCATAAGTGACGTGGACAAGGCAAGATAAAACCCCCAAACTTGACTTTCCACAGGGGTGGAGAGATACTATTTTCTGGAGATATAGCATAAAATCTGCTAAATTTTAGCAAAGTGGGGGGATAAGTGAGTAAAGGGGAGGAGAGGACGGGGGGAGAGAGGAAGCAGGGAGGATATTCTGGAGTGGTCTTTTACCCTTTTCTTTATGCACTGTGCACTTTGCCTAGCAGTCAAAGGTAAATATGAACCTTGGAAGTGCAAGTGTGTGAGGCTGCTTTTTTAGTGTGTATATTACTTTTACAGAAGAAAAATGGGTGAATTGGAGCAGAGGCTTAGCCAAATATTTAGTGTTATAGACAAGATTTTCATCCAGTGTGGTACCCAGTATGATATACCACTCAGACTTCTGGTAGCATGGTTTTCAAAACTCCTTGTGACTGGTGCTTCTGTTATATTTCTAAAATATATTTCTGATATAATAGTTGGACTGTTATGCTTGATTTTTTGATTGTGGTAAGACTTATTACTTGAACACTGTGACATTTTATACTTAAAATGAATGAAGTATATTTTATGTCTTTAAGAAGCATCTCTGTGAAAGAACCATTTTTCCCTGGTAATCTGAGTTTGAAATGAGAAAGGGTTTGGCTTCAGCTGTTGCACTCTGTAATTCCTTTCATTGAAGAGGGAACAAAAGTGCTTTCTTTCTTTTCTAGTCACACAGGACACTTTCAAAAGCTTAATTCTTTGTACTGACATTTCTAGAGATAAATTGAAGCCTTTTGTAATTTATAAATCAAACATATTTTGCAATGAGGCAAAACATTGAATATAGTTTAGGAGACAATCACCAAGGTTGATCATCATTTGTCTGAGGACTGGAATAGGCAGAGAGTTAAAAACGTGGTGGAAGCTGACGATACAAATCCTTGATCTCTAAATTCTCAGAACCCAACAGAATCAAGCATTAATACTGATCATTGCATAAAGGAACGTGTGCTTAAACAGAGGCAATATTGAAATCCCCTGCATGCAACAAACAGTCTTTTTTACCTTCTTGTGGAAATAGAGTGATTGACCCAATTTGCAGTAAAGATTTTCTTTTCACACAAGAGAAGAATATCAAGTCCTACTGTTCTTGAAATAACTGGTGCAAACTGATGGACAAATATTTGCATATCCTCTACTGGAATAGGGATCATTGGGATCTGAATAGATGGCAAAGTGCTCTCAGTTGCTTTTAGGTAGTTTAGGTCACTGTGCAGTCTGTCTTTTATGGGTTTTGCATCCAAGCAGGAAGCCTGAGAGAGGGGCTGGACTATGTATGCTGAAGTGCTCTGCCTTCCTAACAGATCCAAGGGGGGAAGTCACAGATGGCTCAGGACCATCAGGGCTTCTCTTCCCTCTCTGCCAAGGGTGTGTTTGGGTAACTAGTGAGGCTGAGCTAGGAGGACACAGATAGGAGATAACAGTGCCCCCTTATAGCACCCACTTACAGTGGCTGTGGAAGGTACCTGGGGATGTTAATGGTCAGGAGAACTCGATAATTACTGCAAATATTATTCTGCATTGGAATAATCTTGTAGATTTTAGATACTTCAGATTTTTGTGAAGTGTCTAAAAGCAGCATACGGAAAAAGAAAATAAAGGAAACATTACTCTTCTTAAGTGAAGCACACTAAATAATCCAACACATTTTTGCACACAATGCAACTAGAAGATTTTAGAACCCAAGGGGCTTTGATCTCTTACTGAGAGGTGTTTCCCCTGTTCCTTTTACAAGAAAGTGAGCCGGCAATTTTCAACCTAATGCAACTAAACTGAGAAAGGAAGGGATGATGACAGTAAGGTAGAGGAAATTCTTGTAAAGGAAACAGACTCAACACAGTGCACAGATAGAACTAACCACAATTCTTATCATGTTGTGTAGGATGTGCAAGTAAGGTTTGGAGAGAATTATTTTAATTATATGTTTTAGCTTCGAATTTTAGCCCTCCCTACCCTGACTGCTTGAAGGTGAGTTCATTTTATTGCCTTTGAATGTGCATTTTAAAGTAAATTGGCTTTAACTGCTTGGTGAGACAAACAGTAGTGTCTTAGTAAATAGCTTCATTAAATATCCTTTACCATTTTGTAGACATGGTAAAGCTTTTTTCATCTCCTGTGTGGCTATTACTAATCTTAGTCCTAGAATCAGATCATGCTTGCCTTTCCATTGATATAAGTTATTCAAATCAGGAATTGATAGTTTTGATGCTGATTTTGATTTGATGGTGATGGTGATTTTCATCAGCATTAGAATCGTATGATGGTAAGATTGTGGTATGCCACTCTTTACTAGACTTCAGAGATAGCAGAAAACTTTGCACAGCTCTCAAGAAACTGATTTTGATTTTTTTGCTTATATTTTTATGTAAAAAGCTGAAGAGGCTGAAAGGAGACCTCGTCACAGTGAACAATTGATCACTGTATTGACCAGTGACAGGACACAGGGGAATGGCCTGAGGTTGTGTCAGGGGAGGTTTGGGCTGGATCTTAAAAAAAAGGCTCTTCACCCAGAGGGTGGCTAGGCGCTGAAATGGGCTCCCCAGGGAAGTGGTCACAGCACCAAGCATGACAGAGTTCAAAAAAGGGCTGGGAGTTGGACTCGATGATCCTTATGGGTCCCTTCCAACCCAGCTTATTCTGTGATACTGTGAAAACTCTATGAAATAGAAATTTACTCTTTGCTTCCAACAGGAGTTGAAGCATAGGCGATATAATACAAGTCCTATTTTTCACTTGCATTTTCTTAGCACAGGAAATTATGCGAAGACCACATTAATTTCTTTGTATACATGATATTTCCAGGTAAGTGGCATCCTAAATCCCTAGACCAAGGATATGATGATATGGCTGTACAAGGCAGGAGAAGGTAAAGAGACTTTTGATAATAAGTTGCCTGGAGTAAAGACCTTTCTTTCTCTGGTACATACTGATAAAGAGAAACGAGTCCTTGAGTAAACTGAGTCACCAAATCACCTGAATCCACCTGCAGTGGAAGTACACCTGAATGGTGATTGCTGTCTGCTTCTGCTGTGAATTTTCCTGTTCCTGTCAAGCACACTTGCAAGATGACAATTAATGATTTCACATCTGCCATACCTTTTAAACACTATAAAATGCAAATATTACAAGAATCTTTAATAAAAATGTTATCAGTTAGCAAAAAAACCCAAAGAACCCCAAAAAACAACAAAACCCAACAAAAAATCCCAAAGACAGCAGTGGTGTATTTTCCCATCCCTAGCTCAAGACAACAGAAAAATGAAAAAGATTGTTAACCAAAGCTGTAACATTTACTAGTCAGCCTTCCCTTTGGCACTTCTTTCCCATTTGTGGTGACCTCTTGTAGCTTAAAGAAGGTATCATTAGTATGGCAGCAAGTTGTAGAACAAAGAGATTATACGTTACTGGTTTTATTAAATGCTTTGTAAACAGTCACTTCATGTAGTTCCACTTCATGTGGCCTGTATGTCCCCAGTTGCACACAAATGGAAAGCTGGGAAATAAACACTTCCACTGATTATCTTGTGCCAGATCAGGCACTCTTCAAATAGCTTCTGCTGGCTTAACAGCTTAATGAGTCACCAAGAAGGACCAGAGCTGTCACAGGAGAGAGACTGGACCTTTTGGCTGGGATCTGAGGACAGAGAAATAGATCATAAAATAATAGAATGATCTGAGTTGGAAGGGACCCGTCAGGATCATTGAGTCTAACTCCTGCCCCTGCACAGGACACCCCAAGAATCACACCATGTGCCTGAGAGTGTTACCTGAACACTTCTTGAACTCTGTCAGGCTGGTGTTGTGACCGCTTCCCTGGGGGACCCTGTTCCAGTGTCCAGCTACCCTCTGGGTAAGGAACAATTTCCTGATATTTTACCTGAACTTCCCTGACACAGCTTCATGCTGTCTCCTTGAGTCACGTCGCTGGTCATGAGAAGGAAGAGGTCAGTGCTTGCTCCTCTGCTTTTGACAACAGCAACATCTGCTCACCTTCTAAAGGGACTACAGCACCGAACCACACAAAAGACCCTTGGGTCTTGATTGCTGCTGGCACCAGCATGCCTTTGCCATGTGGGCTGTTGAATGACATAACTCAAAACACCATTCTTGGTTTCATACAGAACTAACATGGCTAGAGATGCAGCCTCAATGAATGCCTTGAGCAAGTTCTTCACAGGTGTCATAAACCCAGATTCAAGAGTTGGGATCCATTTATCTTTTTGCAGTGGATAAAAAAGTTGGATAAACTTGTGGAGGGATTTTGCCCAGTGATGACAGCAAAATCACTTTATTCAGACATACATAGAGGCTTGGAGTTTCAGGATGATTTTAAAAGATATGTGAGGTGATGACAGTTGGCAGCCGAGCTGTAACAAAGCACCAGAATGGTGCTAGACAAATGAGTTAGCTTACTTCCTGTGACCTCTGAGCATAAAAATAGATCATTCCATTCACTTGCAAGGAATAGAGACATTCTGAAGAGAATGGTGACTAAAAGTGCTCCCCTCTACACAAAACAGCTGCCTGGAAAAGTGAAGCGTGGGAGTTCTCATCAGTTCTCTCTCTAGCTCAGTGTGCACAGGACATGCTGTTGATGCTAACCAGTATGAGTAGCGTCTGATTTGCATGAGGTGCCAACAGAGAAGGGACTAGCCTTTCCCCAGCCTCTCTGCTTTTCCCTGGGGCTGACTCAGTGCCTTTCTGACAATGCTGTAAACACAGAGTCACTCTGTGGCCAAAGGGAAAAAAAAATAAATTGAGGGGTCTGTTGCACAATGCACAGCTGAGCAAATTGAACAGCAGCAAAGTACATGCCCTTTACTCCTGAACCAGGCACTCCACACATTCCAGTCATGGGCATAGGGTATATCCTTACTAAGTACCCAAATTAAGCCATGGCTGTTGAATATGCACACTGGCCAGCCTGCAGCTGAGAAGGCTATGGGATGCAGATCAGACTTCTTAGTAGAAGAGGGAAAACATAACAGCATGGTTTGGGGTTTCACCCTGTACAGAGTACTGTCATATAAGGGTCTGGATGCCTCTGAGTGCTTTGTGGACCTGCTCCAAATCCCTGGGTGTTCCCAGTCTCAGTTTACAGAGGGCAGCCCACAGAGCTGGTCCCTTCTGGTGGTATGGGTGTTACCCTGCTCAGCAGGGCTCTACCATGGTTGTTTAGGCAGTGCAGCACAGCATTGTAGTGCAAAAGTGAGGCCTGATGCTGCACATCCAAGTACACCACAAAGGAGGAGTAGGGGTTTTAGGTTGTTGGTCCTAGTAGACATCCTAAATATGCCCATTTTGGCTGGTAATAAAGCCTGCTAGGAGGACGTCTCTCGGGTGAAAGAGAGAACCAAACATGTGCCCACACAGGACATGCTTTGGAGGCTTTACTTCTGCATAATCCTCTGGTCTCATGGACTCAATGCCATTTGCAGCTGCAGCACATCTTCAGATTTGGTTTCATCCCAAAGGAATCCAACCAACTCACCCTGGGCCTGTTGACCTTCAAGCTACAACAGCGCTCCATGAATTTTTGATGCCATTTATGCCTGTCCCAGTCTGTTGCTGATAGCCATCATTAGCTGAAGACTGATGATATTTGGTATTTTACATCTTATCGTAGAGAATATACATCTATCAAAGGAGGAAGGTTCTGCATTTCCACTCCAGGAGTGGAGTTCTGCATTGCTGTAGGTATGACTTGAAAATCCATCTGTAAGCAATTCTATGCAAGGTGTATTTAGAGAGACTGTTGCATATTCTTGAGTATTATCCATCCTGTATTTCTGTGAAATAGTGTGAGCAGGAAAAGTGCTGCAACCCCCATTTTTACAAACAAAATACACAGGAAATAGTGTTTGCAAAGCTTTATAGAGGTGCACAATGAAATATGTGAATGTCTATTTTATTGGATTCTTATTTACAAAAAACCTTCTGCTTTCCTCTTTTACAGAATGCAAGATGATTCTTAAAGAAAATGTATCAGAATATCAACCAAAATTAATAAAGAAAATTATACTCACTTTGTGCTGGATACTAACATTTTTCGTGAGTGGGGTAGAAGTTAGAGAAATTTACTTACCAGGTAAGAATCTGCTCCATTGGTGTTTGTGGCGCTTTCTGAAAACTTAGAAAAGGAGATCTTCATTTTTCCTTGCTTCTGTGAGTTTTTCCTGCACCTGTCCATGCTTGTGTCAGACAAATAGCCTTTCTGCAAGCTTCTGATGTATTGGTAATACAATCTACCCTAAATTTGACTCAAAAATCAGTTCCCTGATGAAAAGGATAAATGTAAGGAGAATCTCCGAGGCCCGAATGGGAGAAATGAATTGCTTCTGTGGCTTAGGTGTCCAGCATCTGGTCTAGTGAGGCAGGGACTGGGGAGAAGGAAGACAAAAGCAGAAACAGACTGATTTATCAAAGTCTTCCACACACACAATATATCTGGAGGAGCTTGATCCAATTTAGTGTGCAGAGAGAAAATGAAACTGTAAAGAGTTTCCCAAGTTGGCAGGTGAGGAACAGATTTCATGACCTCCCTTCTGCTGGGGTGAAATCCTGCCATGCTTCCAAAGATCACAACAGCCTGAATGGCAGGAGGGACATTAGGATAGCTGACCACACCTTTCAGAATAAAAAAAAAAAAAATAAAAAAAAAAGGTGTAATTTTAGGGACAATTACTGAAACATAAAAGGATACATACTTAAAAGCAGCGAGACAACAATATTTGTCAATCTTACCTTAAACAGAGCATGTGGTGGGCAGGTTCTGCTTCCTCAGGCTTATGTCAGTCCCTTCTCCCTTAATATGAGGAGATTGAGAAGAGCTGCATCGGCTTTTCTACAGACTTGAGGTTTAACAGGTTAGCACTCATGCAAAAGTCTACACATCACAAAAACTCTTCACATTAAGCTTTTGAAAATAGGCCTAATAAACCTTTGAAAATCTTTGAATAAATTTTCAAGAACATTGGCAAATTACATATTTAAGAAAACCTATTTTTGTTAGTCTATCTTCTGATCACATAAAGAAATATTCATCACAAGAAAGGTAAGGTTCTATTTTTGTACTGTTCCTAATTTTTATTTTTAATTTTTTTCATCATGACTCTGCATTCTTTCATATGGTACTGATATCTTACTGTCCTGCTTTTCAGGATGTTCCCATGTTGAACCTCAATTATGGTATCGTGCAATTAATGGTGAGGAGTTTGTTCTACAATGTGCTTTACCAGATAGAGATGCTAGCAACATTTATAACAACTCACTTCTAAATCAACATAAGGTGAAATGGTTCTGGCATCAGAAACATAAAGAGACATTGAAGGCTATCAAGGAAAACTCAAACCTGGCTTTCCAAGGGGATGCACTTTGGTTTAAATCAATAATGGACAGTGCTTCTGGAGTGTACATCTGTAAGATATGGTAAGTAATGGAGCAAAAGAGTAAGTAATGGAGTAAAGGAGCAAAATGTTTCTATTTCTATGGGATAATCATTGTTTTGGTTTGGTTTGTGTATTAAATGTTTAACTGTTTGTTTGTTTGTTTGTTTGCTTTTTGTACATCCCTCAGGGGAAACATCCCATGTCTCAAAATTGTCTTGGATGTTCAAACAAAGGAGGCAGCAAAATGTTCAGGTTATGACACAAATACACTATATCTGCTTGCTGGCAGTGGGAATTCAATAACCTGTCCTGGGACAAAATGTTACAGCCGCACAAAAAAGCCAGATGTGAAATGGTACAAGGTAAGACTCAGTCTCCTGAATATTGAAAACAGCTGAGTGAAGGTAGGGCTTCAGGTCTAGTTAATGTCCATGTGCCATAGTTCTTGAACTCTTCTTTGGCAGGCAATTCAGCCTGAGAAATTCAACCTAAAAGTAGAATCTTGAACTGATGTATATCAAGTATTTAAGGAAGAGTTTTGAAGAAATTTGCCACATCCAAAATATCATTATGTGAAACAGAAGCCAAGAAATGCTTTCTCTTCAGCTAAGAAATTGAAGTAATTGAGAATTAAAATAGGTTTTTCAAAACTGACATGACTGAAATGCAACATTTTAAGTTTTGTTTTGACATTTCAAATTTTGAAAATATCCAATATACCAAAGAAAAACTGTCTTTGTTAGACACAAAATTATTTTAAGAATAATGCTTCAAATTTTTCTTTCCAAGACTCCTGTTTTTAATGAAGCACTATTCCACTGAACCACTACTGACTCAGTGCCTGTAAGAATGGTAATACAGCATACAAACTTGTATAAATGAGCAGAGGGAAATGATTAAAATTTGAAATTATGTATTTTTCTGCCTAGTATTATACATATTATTTTATTCTATCAAGTAGAATTATGATCCAGTCAAAGTTACTCTGCATTTGTTTTAAAAATTTAAATGAAGTTTTTCTTTATCGACATCTTGACTTGAAGTCCACTGAATTTAAGGAGCTTCTTCACATTTGTGATACTGGACTTTTTTAGGAACTTGATTTAAGGAAAATTCTTGATGGTCTCAGCGGAATATGAATATATTAAGCTGAAAAATAGGGGTGCTTTTCAAAACAGATTTTAAAAATAGATCATTTTCATGCTTCTAAAAGTAGTGACAGTGTTCTCAACCTCAGACAATCCAAACTCATGGTTTACTTGTCATAAAATGACTTGAAAATGTTTCCAGAATGATTTCTTTACAAAATAAAAAAGTACCTAGACCATCAAAAAAGTAATCCTTTTTGTTGCTCTTTAGTAATAGGAGTTTAATTTAGATTAGCTCCATGATTTCATATTTTTGCATCAACCATAAATTTTAAATAATTTTTAAAAAATCAAGGTTATTCACATATATTTTGGTATAACTGAAAAATGTCCTCAGAGTCCTAATACATCCCTTTCTGGGCTTCAGTAGAAAGACTTTGGTTTAGCCCTTCTGCCATGAAAATCCTGCCCAACTATATTAAAATATAATTTAATAAACAGCAACAGCAAGAAAAAAAAATTTAATTCTTTGGTATTCTTTTTTTTCTCATTAGGATGGTCGCCAGATAAAATACAAGAAAAGCAGACCAAGCCTAAAGCTTAAGCAGAATGAAATCTACTTGAATCCAACCTATGACAAAGATGCTGGAAAATATGTGTGTGATTACACTCTGTCTGACAACATTACCAAGTGGACAGTGAGAACAGCAGTAACAGTAGAAATCACTGGTGAGTAACATAATAACTCAGAATAAAATACCTGAAGTAAAGTATGTTTTCTTTATTATGTTTATTTCTGTCTTTTGTTCAGGCTCTTGCTCTAAAAAACCCATAAGCTGAATTAGCTGCAGAATCATTAAAATCCTCTTCCAAGTATTCTGAGGACATCTTGGGACACCAACTAGAACATGCAATAGTAATAGCAGTAGGTCCTGTAGGAAAGTATAAATTATTCTATATCCTGAACTGTATGGAGACAGTACAACTGTTTCTGTATGAAAAAAACTCAGGAATATTCCTCAGCATCCTGGAGGAAGGTAGGCCACTCTGTGAAAGGGAGAAAAATATTTAGGGAGCAAAGAAATGTGTCAGGTGAGACAACTGGTTCTGTGGTCTAGTGAAGAAACACTCCTTTGAAATTCCATGGTCTAATGAGGATAGCACGTCTCTGAAATAGGTGATCCTTTTTTCACCAGGTATTTTAAGCATTTGGTTCTAAGAATTCAAGCGAAAAATGTATCCATCCCATCAGGACAGGAAACCATGTCTCACCAACCTGTGAGCTTTGTGTAGTGGCTTAAAATACCTCTTGCTCTCTCACTCCTCCTTCTGGGTTTATTCCCACAATATCCTCTGGGCAGGCTTGGACTAGCTCTGCTTTTACTCTGATCTGATTGTATTTGAGCTGACACATTGTCCTTCTCATTTCTTTTCCTCACTTCCTGGTGCAGTCAGAAAAACCCTTAAAAGGTGCCATATGCATCTATACTACCACAGAACCTTGCAGACTGAGGGGGGACCTCCTTGCAGTTACAACTTCCACATGAGGGGAAAAGGAGGCGCAGGCACTAATCTCTTCTCTGTGGTGACCAGTGACAGGACCCAAGGCCTGAAGTTGTGTCAGGGGAGGTTTAGGTTGGATATTAGAAAAATGTTTGTCACCCAGAAGGTGGTCAGGTGCTGGTAGAGGCTCCCTCAGGACAGTGGTCAAAGCACCAAGCCTGACAGAGTTCCAGGAGTGTTTGAACACTGCTCTCAGGCACAAGGTGTGACTCTTGGGTATGGTTCTGTGCAGGGCTGGGTGTGGGACTCAGTCCTGTGGGTCTCTCCCAACTCAGCTTGTTCTGTGATTCTGTGATATATTTCTCTGCTGTGGCTTGGTAAAAAAAAAAAAACAAAAAAAGGTGTNAAAAAAAAAAAGGTGTTATGTGGCACCATTTCCTGCAGTGTGGGACTTTCCTAGAATATCAGAGCTGTGGGTTTTTTTGCACAACCTGTGGGTATCATTATCTGTGCCCTTTGGCAGCCTGGGTTTTGCATACAACATGGCTATGTTGGTACAAGTATCTGCGCTTGTGAATGGGGTGTGGATGTGCTCGTTTGTGCTCACTGAACCTAAAAAGAGGCTTTCAAAGGGAACTGGTATGAGGATTACACTCTTCAGGGGGTTCTGCAAGGGGGGCTTCTAATTTTTTAATCCTAAATAATTTAAAGTGCAGACTAGTTGCTGAGCTTCTGAGGTCATGTAAGAGGGCAGTGCCTCAGGGTAAATGAGATAACAGGTGTTTGAGTATCTACACAAGTTTTGTTGTCATCCTCTTGGACTTAGTTGTCTAAATTCCACCTAAAACTTGAAAATTTAAATTTTAAGCTATTTTCTTTGGTCTTCTGCACTGACAATGACTTTATACTTAGTGATATTCTTGTTAATTGCAGCAAAAAACACTATTCATCCACCAAACCTTTTGTATCCCAATGGTGTTTTGATCCTTGAAGTAGAAGTTGGTAAGTTTCAATTCCTCCCCTAAAACAAATGAAAATATTTTAATGAGGTATTGATAAATAATGATAGATCCTGATAAAGCAAACCAACCTTGCTTTCTCGGCTGTTTAGAGAATAAGATTCTGCAGGCATGGTTTTTCTGTGATCATTTGTTCCAGGCAAGCCACTTGAATTGGAATGCCGTGTACAGTTTGGGTTTGAAAAAGTTTCTCCAATGAGGGTGACATGGAAACGAAACAACGAAGAAAATGTAAATGAGAAATTGAATCAGGAAACAAGGTGAGAACCTCCTCCGCCATCTTCCCCAGTAGACTACTTACTACCACTACAAGCAACTGTAAAAGTCCTTCTATAATAACTTTATTGAATACATTTTATTGAAAAAGCTTTAGAAGGCTCTTTTCTTTCACCTAGTAATATGTATGTCCATAAGCAAGTGACAGGCATGTGAGCTTCACATACAGAAGCACAAATTGATGGCAATAAAATCAAGAACTCAAACTCTGCATAATCTTAGCTCTTCTTCTTAAAACTTTAGCTTATAGACAGCTTCAACATGAAGAGTTCCTGGTTGCCTGTCCCCACATCAATTTTTTTCAAATGTTCTTGTTTCCAAATGTTCTTGAAAGCAGGGTCTCTGTTGTGCTTGCTAGCAATTGACACAGTCTGTCTTTGGAAGCTGTCTCTGAGTGGGCAATGAATCAGATCAGCAAAACAGTGCTGTGGCACTGAAAGGAGTTTGTGTGCCTCAGACATCGGGGTGTTACAAACTAGGTCTGAGGACTTACAGCACTGAATTTCAGGACACTGAATTTTGGGACTCCTCCCTGGTAAGAATTAACCAGACCCTGCAGAGAAGAAACCTGTAGGGGAAAGGTTTCCAGTGACCTGGGGACAACCCCTATAGTCATTACGCTTCCCTTTCCTTCTTGTTTTCATTCACCTACTCAGTGCTCAACTTGGGCACAGACTAGAGGCAACACAGGCAAGTGTGTCTTTCACCACACAGCTCTGAGTCAACTTTATGGGTAAACTTCCTGTACACTGGGGGAGGCAAAAGCCCTGCTGTCACTGCTAAAATCAAGTTCATAATAGGAGTCATACAGGAAAAATAAAAGAATTATGATATCTCACACACACACACACACACATGCGTACACTCATAAGGTAGACTGGAAATTACATTTTCCTAACTTTAGAATGTTTAGATTTGGAATATTCATTCTTGTTAACAACTTTTGGGCTTTTTTCATGGGTAGAGTTTCTGCTTATTTTTTAAAATACAAACAAATTAAACATCTCCAACCGACTTCGATTGAATCCTTGCCTATGCTCACTCCTACATATCTTGAGGTAGCAGAGGCAGAGCCATGGGATACTGTCATTTTGCAGTGGCATGATGTGAGATGCCTTTTGGGATGACCCAGAGATTCTTAACTTATGGCTTTCAAATTCTGTTTCCCATATCCTTCACTCAATCCTGAAGGGATTTCTCAGTTACCTCTTCATTTCCTATACTTCTGTCCCTTATATCTATCGTCTTGTGTTTGCGTATCATGTCCTTGGGCTTTTTACCCCTTTGCAAGAAGCTGAACTGCTCTTTTGCTCAGCTAGCTCTCTCTTGGGGTTTCTTTTTGAAGTTTCATTTGTCTGCATTTCTGCTGGGCAAATATTTTACATCTTAGAAAACCACAGGTAATCTTATAGAAGTAAAGGGGACTATGTACAGAAAACCAGGCAAGTGGTAAATATTTTGCTGAGTAGATGAATTGAGGATAAACCCTTCAGTCTTCAAGCTTACCTAAGTATTTTCTTATTATGTGTAAACCAAGTGGAGGTTCCAAACCAGAATATTGCATTACTATTAAAAATTCAAGATGAATGCTAAGAAGTTGCGAGCTCCTCTATTTTTGTGTGTAAGATATTGGGAAATTTTGTGAATGAACAGCAAAGGTATCATGCAAATACACATTTTTTTCTCTCTAGTGTTCTCGCAGAAGATTTGAAGGGGCACACACTTCTTCATGTTGCAACTTTGAAAGAAGTTACAGAAAATGACCTCAGAAGCAACTTCACATGCTTTGCTGAGAATTCAGTGGGGAATGCCACTGCTGTGATCCAGCTGAAAAGAAAGCAGGGAGGTAAAGCTATAATCTGGTGACTATTTACCCCTGAAGACACATTTTGATTTACTCTACTGCTACTAATTAATTCCCCATTGACACTGGCTTTTAGGCAGCAGCAGTTTCTTGAACCTGGGTGGGAAAAGTCTGATTTGTCAGATGTCTTGAAAGCCACCGTATTTAGAAGATTACTTAGAAGGACAGGGCTATCGGGGGACTTGCTGCAGGCAGGTGAGCCAAGTGGAAGTTAAGAGAGTAACTGGAAGGAAGGAGTGTGTCATCTCTGAACATTAATAGGCAATCTACTAAACTGAAGCAGGGAGGCTGCCGAAAGCAACAGTATTCCCTGATTTTCATAGGATATTTCTGTTTATTTTTCCACTCATTAGCATCCATGTTTCTGAGAAGTTACCATAACTGATAGGAATGTGGCAACCTTTCAAGGCCCAGATCATAATCAGCGTGGAAATTAAAGTGTTAAACCATAGCTCAGAGTGGAGGTTCATGACTGGAGTGCAACAGGAAGCTGCCAGAAGGGCACTGTGTGCAGCTGTGTCTGTTCTGATGTAGCTTTTCCATCTCAGGTGATGTCTATTTTCAGCATTGCTGAGTGTACCAGAGACTATTTTCTCTGTGCATTCTGTCATAGATGGGGTTTTCGTACCACCAAAGAGATGCCATGCAGAAAAGGTCACTGATGGTAGACTGAAATTGTGTGTTAAGGTTTGTGGCTACATGGAATCTTGACTTCCTTAAATTTTGTCAGGGGATAAGAAAAACTATTGCAAGATGGGTTGTCTCTATTTCTGGACTGATTTTTCTATCTAAGTGTCAGTATTATTTTGGAAACTTGAGTTATGATAGACTCTTTTCTTTCTGCAGTGTTGTTCTTGTATGTCCTATGCAGTGCCATTTCTACTCTATTTGCATTTGTTTTGTGCACTGCCTTTATTTACCAGCACTGGATTGAAATAGTGCTTATGTATCGAAGTTATCTGGTTCACAACAAAAGTACCGAAGGTAAGAAATCTTGTATAATGTTAATTTGCTCCAGTTTTTCTACTGCCTTTTGCCATGTGGGATAATCTGGTATGAATTACTAATTTAATTAAGTTATTTTAATGACTATTCTCTTTGAGCCAATACAAAGACTATTAAACCTTACAAATGCTCAGTGAATGCAGATGGAAAAAAAGTCAGATAGTGTGAAAAAAATATCTAACACCAACAGAAATGTCGGTTAGTCTTTTCCCCTAATTTACCCATAAAAGGTTAGAGTAGGAAGTTGAATTTTGGCAGTCCATTTGCAGAGAATAATTTAGCATCTCCAACATTTCAAAATTGTTCTCTGAAAAAGTTCAACAAAACCTTTGGACAAGAATGAAATGATCTTGCATAAAAAGTGAAGGACTCCAGGGTCTATTGTATTTTTCACTTGAAGCCAAAAATTTCTCAGAAGAATAAATGAAAGAGAGGCAAATGAAGAATAAATGAAAGAGATGATAAAGGGCATCAACTAACAAATGAATGTTTGGAAAATATTCATATTTCCTTTCTGAAATCTTTGGAAACAACTTGACATTTGCACCTGAGTGATTAGCTTTTAATTTTTCAAGTCTCTGTAGTAGCATTGCCCCATCCCCTCAGCTACAACAAGCCCTGAAATAGTAAACACTGTAAAAATGTGCGAGGAATCACTATGACTACTTCAAAGAACTTAATGCATGATTTTTTTACATGCATTGAAAGAATTCTGATAGTTTGTGCCTGAGACATTTTTTTCTAAAAATTCTTGCATCTTGATGCAGTTTGAGATAGAGGTGTCTGAGTCTGTTTCTGTGTTTGTAAATGTATCTTATATGTAAGTGTAAAACAACTGTCTAGATACCTGTAAGTACATGCACAATCAGAAAGTTAACTGCCCTTTTGGAAAACATTTTTGCAAGCCCTAAAGCATTTGGCAAAAGCGATTTGGGAAACCACTCAAAATTTCCCCTCTATCTGGTAATGAAGTGATTTAGGGACCTGTGGAATGTCCCTTTAGAGCACACCCTGCATGTCAGTAGGACAGAGACAGACCTGCCAAGGCCTTTGCACTGAAGTTGGGTTTTTTTGGGTTCCACCTCTGCAGCCCCTGTCTCCTGCCTGTCCCCTGTTTCTCATGTACCTCATGCACACAGCACCATCTGCAGAGTGGGAGTACAGGGGATTTGCAGACCAGCCATGCATACCCAGAGAGTTTTCTGCCCAAGGAAAATGTGTTGTCACCTGCAGGATTATGTTCTTCTCACTTTGTACGGATGCATATCAAGTCACTTGAGGTCTGAAAGGACTTGCTCATAGAGCAGCAAAGAAGCAGTTATGACTTGATTTTGCTGTTTCTTCCTTTCTATCATTTCTTCTCTCATGTCCCTCTCAGCACAGAATCACACAACTGAAGAATTCTACAAGATTGGAAGGTACCCTGGGCACCTGCTCAGAGCAGAGCCAACCTAGGTTGTGCAGGACCTTGTGGACAGAGAAACCACAACCCCTATGGGGTTAATTTGCCTCCTTATCCAATTCAGATATATCTCTTAGAACTCCTGCCTTCTTCCACATTTAGAAAGAAATAATGCAGGAGATTTGATACTAACATTTATAGAACATGTATGCTATGACTTTGCTTAGGTCAGGTATTCTTCATTTCCTACACTTTCAGCATCTTAAGTACAGTACCAAAAGTTCCTTAGCTTCTAATTTTCCTGTGAAATTATGTGGAAAATGGCCTAATTGTACTTATTTTGTATTTATTTTTAACTTGTAATTGTAATAGTAATATTATGGAGGCCTCTGTTAGCGGTTGTTGTCTAATAAGATTGCAGCGACCTCTGTGGGTGAAATGAGGAACATGGCTTGTAGTGCAATTTATTGTCGTTTAAAATCTGTTTTCAAAGGAGCTTCAATTTAGGGTATAGATTAATTGAAGTTCAGCTAAACCAATCTAGTGACCCTCTGGTCCACCTTTAATTTGCTTTAGTGAATCAATCCTGATGGCTTGCTGCTGGTGACTCACTCTTGTGGATCTAAATTGGCTCAACTTGGCAGACAAATAGCTCAGTAAAGACAGTGTGTAGCCAGCAAAGTGAATCATTTTCCTCTATTGTCACAAGAGCTTCAGCACCAGTAGAAGCATGTGATGGAAAGTGTATGTCCAGGAGCAGAGGGCAGGAGAAGAGTTGCAACATGTGTTGTCTGATCACATTCTTGGCCTTCAAATCTAATCTGCTCACTTCTGTTTTCTTTTGATGACATAGTTTCTGCTATATGCTTCTGAACTAAAGTGTTCAGCCCCAGCTCATCCATGTTAGTTTTCTGAATTTGCTTTATACAATGGGTGTTTCTAGATCCTGTGGGAACTTGGTCACTCCAACTTCTGTCTGTGACCCTAATCTTACATCTAGGGATAGAAACTGGGAGGTTAACACCAAGGCATGTGGGCCATGATACGCAGCACTTTGGTGTCTGTGCTGGGTGTAGGTGTCTCAGCTCCCCAGCAGTGAAGGTGCAGGCACTATGGTGAAATCCAGAGAGCCTTTCACCCAGCAGCACCACACTACAGTGCCACTCTGCTCTACACAGGGGAACTTCTTTCTGGGTTCTATTCATTATATTGTCATGTGATACAATTCAGCTAATTAAATATAGGTGTCCGATGTAATTTGGGCTGCTTGAGGACATCCTGACATTCCAAAACGTTTGAGTCACCAATACTTCCCCTGTCAAATCTGGAAGCCTTAGGATACCTTAAATGGCCTCAAGTAACTGGGAAACTGGACTGGGTCCACTGTGCCTTTTGCTCTCACCAGAAATTCTTTTCTTCTATGTTCCTTCTCCCACAAGTGTAATTCAAAGTTTATTCAGGAAATAGATACAATTTGAGTTGCATTGTAGATAAGAATGGGCCTAACTCAGGACATTGGTACCAGGGTGATAAAAGCTAAGAAAAATTCTTTACCTATGTTTCATCTGCACTGTACAAACATTCTCTTAAGGAGACTTAAAGTTCAATAACTGGTCAGTACTGATATTTTGATCAGACAGTCTTTGCTCCTTACAAAAGTCTCTCTGTTTACAAACATAAGGGTGTATGAAAACAGCATATCTCTTGCAGGCAACTAATATTCAAGAATGTTCTTTTAAGCTTCATTATATTTTAAAAGAAAATTGGCCATTGACAAGATTTTTTTTGAATCAGCATTTGGGAAATGAGAGAAAAGATTGAGAATCATTCCCTACCACATGGCTTTTGTCTGGAGGGGACCAGATCTTTAAACTACCTTGCACTAAACATCTCCAGCTTCCTTGTTTGTTTTGGTAGCATATGTCTACAAAATTTGCAAGACAGTGAGGAGCAAGGTTGTCTTTGGTGACTGGATAGCTGTAATCCATGAACAGGTCTTAATTTTAGGTTTGTGTTGTGCTTACTTAAACAGATACAAATGGAAACAGAACATTAAGAAAGAAGCTGAATGCTTCAGCCAGACTTGTTTATGTATATAAAGTTTATTATTTATTTATTTTATTTATTTATGTATTTATTAATTTATTTTAGATGGCAAGGAATTTGATGCATTTGTGTCCTATGCAAAACTAAATTCTTCTGAAAGTGACTCTGCTTTAATTAGTGAGGAAAAATTTGCCCTGGAGCTTCTTCCAGATATGCTAGAAAATAAATATGGATACAAGTTATGTATTCTTGAAAGAGATATTCTTCCGGGAGGAGGTAAGATCGCTTGGTAGATGGTAGAAAATCTTCAGTTTTTATAAAATTGTGTTTTACTTTCCAAAAAAACCTTTATGCACCGGAGCAACAGATTGTATAATTGGGTAGTGGAAATAATGTTCAAATCTCATGTTTTGATCTTTGTGTCTGGTCCCTGAACCTGATGCATACATACTTTGGAGTGAGGTCACTGTGAGCTACTAGGCTGAGACAAAGCTTCTTGTGCAAGAATTTCTTTGCAAGCAGACTCCATTTCCAGGAAAGAAGGCTTCAAATATTTCAGTAGTTACTTTCTGACCAACTTTAGCCAGTTCTACTGACTACAGTGCTACTCAGTAATTAGAAAACACTGTATATCTGTTCCTGGGAGAGATAAAGACAAGTCCAAGTGTCCCTTGAGACCCTGTTGAAGTGTGCTGAGGTCTCAGCTGCACCCTTCATGTCCTGAGCAGAAAGTTGTGTTCTTCAGTTGTATAAGAACAGCCATGGTGCTCTCTGATAGCAAGCATATTTCTAGGTGTTATGTGATTACTCAGCATTCCTATTCTTGACTTTCCTTATTTTTGGGTTTTAGCAGTTGATAAAGGAACCGATAAGAGAAAAACTCCTTTGCAGAATGCAGTAACTCTCCCTGTTTCCTCTCCAGCATACACAGATGAAGTCGTAACAGCTATTAAACAAAGCAGACGGGTAATAATTATTTTGAGCCCAGCCTATGTCAGTGGACCAAGCATCTTTGAACTGCAGGCAGCAGTGAACTGTGCTTTGGAAGATAAAAGGATCAAACTGGTATTAATAAAGTTCAAGGATTTCCAAGAGCCAGAGACTTTGCCTCCAGTAGTGAAGAAAGCACTTCGGATTTTGCCAGTCGTTACCTGGAAGTCTTCCATTTCTGCTGCTTCACACAAGAAGTTTTGGAAATACATGTGTTACCACATGCCAGTGAAGACTACTAAGAGGCTGGGAAATTACAGCCTGAAGGGTTTATCCCAAAGATTATTCAGACTGGTATATTGATAGGAAAAATTTCACAGGGGGATGACATCAGGCTCAGGGATGGTAACATGATTGTCAGAGATGTTTTCTACATCACCTGACCACTGTGAACTGTCACTACAGTCAGCAATACCTGGCTCTGAAAAAGTCAGGGGGACTGAAGTGTGACAATACACAGCAAAACTGTGACACGGCACACAACTGTAAATGTGTCCCATCTTTCATAAATTAATATTTTATTACCATTTTTATTATATTTATTATATAATTTTGCTCTGGTTTTGAGACAATGTTCTTTGCACTGTATTTTTTCCTGGAATATTTTTACACTTGTTTCCTAGAAAAAGATTAAAAGAAGGGAACCCTAGATGAAGCTCGCAGTTTAATTTTCTGATGCAGTCCAGTGGGACATATACAAAATCTTCAAATGAGTTACCTCCTCCAGTGGGAACACCAAGAAAATAACATGGGAAACTTCTACAGCTGGATGTTCCAAAGGGATTCAGAAAAGGAAGACCACTGTGTAGGCTTATCCCAGGCACCTCCATCCTTCAATGAAGGGAAGAATTCTACCAGTTGTGAAGCATTTCACACTCAGGGACACCTGCACCTGATAATTGCTGATCCTGTCTGGTGCTGCTCACTCAATGCCCACTGAACCCGTTGGTATTATGGGTATGTTGCAGGTGTAAATCAAAGCCCTGATGGTCACTGCTAGGAGAGTTTCAGACATTCTAAATTCTTTCCCCTGCAGTCCTCAGGCTGCCAGCTCTTCAGAGCTCATACCACCTGTTCTCAAACCATCTTGCAGTCTGTGTGTGTATGTCTATAGCTAAGTGAAATACAACGGTCAGCATTAAGCAATCAGAATAGTATCCCCTCTGCTCTGTTGTTCTGCTCCCTTCATTTGGCCTTCAAGTTAACAAATCCTTGTTTTATAATGCTAATTGAATATCTCATCTGCTAGATTCCTTGTTGGAAAGGGATTCCAAGAAATACTGTTGTTAACAGGATCGGTGTACTGGAAAAAAGAAATACTTTGCAAGCAGGCTGAACATCATCTACGTAATGCTATGTTGGGTTCAGAGTTTTTGTGGGAGGACTGATGGTGCTGTGAGGCTGAGAGAAGATAGTGCCCCATGTTGAAGCAGAACATCAAAGGGCATCACTGTCTGTACTACAGAAAAAATTGACATTGCAGTTGCACCTGTATTGAAAATTTGGTTCAGATAATTATAATTTTGATGCAAATCTATCAGTTGTCACTATTTGTTGCCTTTTGTTTTGTATTGTAGACCATCATAATTGCGTACACTGGATCCCGTCCAGAAAGTGAAGTGGAATAGGGGACATTCAGTCTGTGAGGCCAGTTGGTGTGAAGGAATCTCCTCCCAAGCACATGCAGTGTGGTTTCAGGGTCCTCAGAAGTAGTTGTTTTGGGGTATCACAGCTGTTTTCACCATCTGCACTATCTGCACTCTCTTCTAACACGATCAATCATTGATAAATTTGAATAATTTGTCAGTAAATTAAATGTACTCAGTTATAAGATAAGTAATACAGGTTTTAGAAACTTCTAATCAACAGCACTATATTTGCACACTCTGTTATCCTTACACTAAACATGGTAGTTTCTGTGGAGGAGGAAATATGCAGGTTTAAAAAAATTATCTGTAAGAGCAGTTGGACGAGGATAATGTGTTTGCCTACTAAATGCCTAACCGGTATGAGTAAAACGAATGCCAAATACAAGACAAGCCAAGATCCGATTTCAGGCAGGTGATGTGACTCAGGCCTTCCTTTTTATGTTGATATTGCCTGCTAAATTACGCACACGTGTTTAAGAGAGGGAGCCCCTTTCCCAACGAGGCTGTAATGTGCGCGGTCCCCCACCAGATGTCCCTCCCGCGAGCCCTGCACTGTCCCTTTATTTACACACCGAGTAGTTTTGTTACCAGCTGTGATAGGACCTGTGAGTAGTGCCAAGTGGGGTGCCCGAGGTGCCTTTTGCGCTGGGGAGGCAGCCGGGGAGCGAGGGCAAGAGAGGAAGGCACGGAGCAGGCTCTCCTGCCTGCCCGGGATGCTGCCATTTCTCCCAACTGATGCCATTCCTTCGTGCTGCACTTGCTGCCTGAACAGTAAGTGTTGAAAGGGTTTTTTTGTTTGTTTGGGGGTTTTTTTGGGGAGGGGGTGGGGGGGTTTGTTAGTTTGTTTTTTCACAGTGATAAAATCAGAGAGGCTGCATAAATAATGTAGTTGGAAAGGTCTTTTTATTCCTCAACAGGGCAATGCTGTGGCCAAGGTTTTTCTGGGTCAGAGGAACCTGCACAACCGGTATCTTCATACAAACTCCAGGTCTGTCTGTAGCAGAAGGAACAGGACAGGCACATAAGGACTATAAATTAACCTCTAGCAGGCGAATGAAGGAGCCCTGAGGAAGAAGTGGCCGTGGGCAACGTGAATCAGCAGAGGTGACTGTGCACACCTGCATGCACCCACTCTATGCTAAATCTGTAATAAAATTGTCACAGCCCCAGACATGGGCTTTTCCACACTTGCACATGCACAGCTTTCCAACCTGCTGCTGTTGAGCGTGGTATCCTGTTCTGCTGCTGCTTATGGGGATGAGCCCAGCCTGGGCAAGAGGTCCTTGCCTCGCTATGAACACGATTCCAGTGCTGATGTTGACTCTTCTCAAGACACAAGGCTACATGTTTTCACACTGGACTATGACTCTGTGCAAATTCCCTATGAAGTTACCCTTTGGATCCTCCTTGCTTCTTTTGCAAAAATAGGTAAGTAGAAAATGGGATCTTGGGTCCTCCTAACTTGGAAAGAATAAAAAAGTTCAATGTAACCAAGTAACTTTCATTCATTTTTTAGCTGGGATAGACTTTACAGTGTCTGTCCTCAAAAGAACAGGTGTGTGCATTACCACAGCAATTCCAGAATTCCACTTCAGAATGATTCCACCTTACTTAACAAATGACCTCTAACCTTCATGTCTCCTGGGCTTTGAGTAGGAAATAGCAACAGAGCTCCCTGACACAGTGCTGTCCATTCATTTTTCTAGTCCTTATAGATCACAAGATACCAGACTTTGCAACCTGACACAACCATAGATATCAGACTGAGGTTTCAGGTGTACTGAATTTTGGGGAGAAAGTGTAAAGTATCCCTTTGTATGAATAAGAGGAAACATTTCCCTCCGAGTCTTTGTTTTACATATTTGCTCCTTAAAATTGGTGTGAAAAGTAATACCAGGGAAGAAAGAGGGTATGGCTCATCAGAGATGTAGGCTAAGTCTTTTTCTTTTGAATACATAGCAGATGCATCAAGCTTCTATTAGAGCTCCATGTGGATATCTGAAAGGGGAAAGGCAACTCAAGGAGCAGTGATTGCAGTAGGAACTGTAACTAGTATAGCAAAAAAGGCTCATCATGTCTTACACATTTCATGGCTGGGCTGAAATTATTTTGACCATTTAAAATTAATGCTGCAATATCAAATAAATTAAGATGATGGTAGCAATGTGAAGAATTGCACACATAAAATCTCCCTTTTCTATTGATCTTTCTGTGGGATTTTCAAACATTTCCTTAGAACGAGCTGGTAGGCGAGACTGATGTTTTTCTGTAGGTGGTCTGAAGATAAACATTTTTCCTTTCATAGTCACTCAGCTGACAAAAATCACTACCACTGTCCATAATTGGCCAGTTTCATTATAGCTGATGCTCTCAATCCAACTCCTAAAATGTCTTCAATGGTAACATAACAACCAAAATTTTCACAAATAAAATTTGTTATGGCATCAGTAGAGCATGTTAGTAGTAAGCATGTTGATCAAATTCTCTATTTATTATCCATAAAAGCACAGAACTTGACATATGCCACATCAGCACAATATTCTTGTTGTGAACATGAAATAGATATTTTAGAAGAACTGTGCGAAGCCTCCCAGGTGGACCTGTTACTTTTACTGTGAATTTTCAGATAATATTATTCTTGATGAGAAGTGTGGAGCTGTTAATTTTAAATATATTTGGAAGAAAGTTAGTCTGAATAGTCTGGTTACCCAGGGATGAAAATTTCCAAACTGTTAACGTTTTCAGTATTTTGTTCACGTATTATCTTCTTTCTGGATTTCAAGATTTAGAGGTGGGAAACAGTTCCGAGATCTTGAAAGGCAAAACAATCCCCGCATCTGTAAGACTGGCAGAAGAGTTGAAAATGGTTTTTAAAATTAAAAAGCAGATGAGTAGAGTTATGATATTAATATACCTCTTGGTAAAAAAAAAAAGTAGTGTCCTAAAAAAATTACTGAAACTTTCATAAAAATATTTTTATGTGCCTTTGCTTTTGAAGAAGGCTCACAGAAATACTGTAATGGCAGAACCTTCTAGAGTTGCAAGATGAAGGCTGACCTAGCTTCAAGCATGGAGTCACAGACATTGAATTTAAAGGTTTCTTAGTCTGCCTCATTCTCATAAATTTTAAAAAAATCTGACATTTTTAGTACAGGCACATCTCATTCCCAGTATAATCACACAGTTCCTTGTATACTGACTAGACAAGCAAGTAGCAGCTGGGCAGTAAGGATTCTTGAAGAATAGTTTCTTTCCAAATTGACAAAGATCACTTCAAAGATGTTTCTGCCTTGCCAGAAGTGGAGCTTAAACTCAGACATGTTTACTCAGAAATCAAGAGCTGGGCAGCAGGAAGAAAAGAAATTCATGGTCAGACTCTTGCCCTGCTTTAGTGAGACAAGTCTGGGAATGTTTAGTTTTGAAGGGAACGGTTCTGCCTGTTTTTAGCTTCATAATCCTTAGAGCAAAAGCTGTCCGTCTGAAGACAAAGTGTCCAGAGGCAAGACAATTGTCTGACATCAGGTTAATTTAAACTTGAATAATCCCCTAATGTTTTATTCAAGGTTTCCATATCTTTCACCGATTACCAAGACTTATGCCTGAAAGCTGCATCCTGATTGCCATTGGAGCACTGGTCGGAGCAATCATCTTTGCTTCCCATCACAAATCTCCACCAGTGATGAACACTAGTATTTACTTCCTGTATCTCCTTCCACCCATTATTCTGGAGGAGGGTTATTTCATGCCAACTCGACCATTTTTTGAAAACTTTGGATCCATTCTGTGGTGGTCTGTTCTGGGAGCTCTGCTAAACTCATTTGGGATTGGCCTCTCCCTCTATGGAGTCTGCCAGATCGAAGCCTTTGGCCTGACTGACCTGAACCTGCTGCAGAACTTGCTCTTTGGCAGCATGATTTCAGCAGTGGACCCCATGGCAGCTCTGGTAGTTTTTGAAGAAGCCTCCGTTAATGAACAGCTTTACATGATGATCTTTGGAGAGTCATTGCTAAATGATGGCATAACTGTGGTGAGTTTCTTTCTGCTCCTTGTCTTCCCCTCTTTGGACTCCTGTGGCTTGTAGGGTTACTGGGCACAGGACAAGAACAGCTCAAAGGAGATCCTAATACATTATTTATTTTATTAATGCTTCCCTCAATTACATGCAAGGGATTTTAATGTATACAAAAATTACATCTTATATTACCTCTTTCCAAAGCATGTATTTTAGAGCTGCTGGAAGGGGGAAACATGCACATACATGTCAGATGTGCCCTTGCATTCACTGAAGTGAATGGATAAGCGACGGCTGATTTTCTTGGTCAGATCAGTGTAGGACCTTGGAATGTTCTTGACATTGTGCAAGCAAATAAATAGAAAATTGTACTGCTGAAAGACTGAAGGCAGCAAGGGCAGAAATACAGGAGACCCTGCTTTATCATATACCTGAGAGAGTTCTGTGGGGAAAAAAAAAAAGGCAAACCAGATGTGGAAAACCTCTGGAAGCCACACTCTGTCCTGCAGCCCCTTCCAGAAATTTCACCAGAGACCTTAGACAGGAATTCCAAATGCCACTAAGAACCTTGCATAACTCTGTTTCTATCAGCAAAAATATTGGCATCTGACAAATGCTTGCCTTTTTTGGCTGTCTTGTCATAAATATCCAGAAATGGTTTCCTGAATGAGAGAGATTTCTTTGATTGGTTGTGTTTTTGTTGTTGCTGTTGTTCGTTGTTGTTGGGGTTTTGTTTTTAATAGAAGAGTGTCTTTACAAAGCTCCTTTTGCTGATATTTTTCCCCTTATCACATTAGTTCTGCTAAAATTGGAGCAACCTGAAATTCTAGCTGTAAGCAGAGGTGACAAGAACATTTAAAACACATGTTTTTCAAGGAAGAAGTTTCAAGCAGGAAGTTTTTTGCTCAGAAACCAAGAGGACTGCTTATGTGGTACAAGTTAACGGCAGGTTAAGGAGTTTCGCTAGATAAGATCTTTACAGAATTTAAATCACAGGAATCTAAACCACATAAAAACTATTCAGATACTGCTATACATGAGGTACAGCCCAACTCGGACTTGTAAAATCTGTACAGAGTTCACTGCTGAAAAGGCTTTGTGGGAGAAGAGCAGTTTATGAGCGCTGAGAAAAGAAAAAGGAACAAAGTAACTTCTTGCAGCCACAGCCTATGGATCCTAAATCCTTCCTCTTGGCGATCAGATATACAGGGCTGATGTAGAACTAAGGAACAAGTGTTATTTAATTTACATTCAAATTACCTGGGTGCTACAGTTGTAGCAGAAAAATTCCCAATGCATCTGTCTCTTACACTTGTCTTTTTTGCTCCTTCAAATACTGACCTCAAAAATATAATGCCTGTTTTTCACATTGGAAGAACTTCTTTTGTGCTTTTTTTTTTTTTTTTTTTGGGCTCGCTTCCTTGCCTTTCCTTTTACCCCAACTATTTATCATGTGGGTCCAACTCCCGATGGTATTTACTGGGCTTTCAGTCAGGATCCTGTTACTGTATGAAAGTGCAGTGACAGAAAGCCTTTTACAACAGTGGACTTAGGCACTCCTCAGCAGCACGGGGTGTGTTAGTAAACGAGATGAAAGGGCTGTATGTGGGGTATGTTGGGTGCACCACAGAGAGTTCCCATTGCCCCACACACTCTCATCTTTGGGGCTCATCTCAGAGCAGCTGCATTGCCATCAGTTTGTCAGCTCCTGCTATTGCATCTCTGCATCAATCACCACTCATCCCCTTTCTGGGCCTTTGAGCTTTCAAAATCTCTACCTGGCTTCATGCTTAAGAAGACTGAAGTGTTTGTCACCTGAATGGAGTCCAGTAGGTGACTTTCTCCTCTCTGATATCCCACTTACATTTTTCCAAGACTTTAAAATTATTTGCCTCAGGTATCTTCTCTTACCATTTCCTTCTCTTTCTCTCTTAACAGTTTTATTTGAGTTAACTCTGAGTGTTTAAAAAAGATAATATCACCAAGATATATTAAGCATACATTTTTTTTATTGTTTAAATACAAATGTCCTCTCATTCTCTCCAGTCTGCTTATCAGCTTGACTTTTTTTTTTCCCCAGCAGGAAAAACTGGTATGAGTTTTGTTGAACTGGTGTATTATGTTTGGGGCAACAATAGTTCTATCTCCTATATTTCGGTCAATATCCTGGTATATTAAAAAATAACAGACATTAGAATTATAATCTAGAATTTATGACTTTGCCTTAAGGGGGTAGGAGAAAAGTGAATGATTTACTCTTTTTACCCATTGATACATTTTCTTATATTCCTCAGCAGGGCATGTCTGTGGATGGAAAAAGAAGATTCCAAGTCCTGTTAATTGTTCCTTTCCCCAGTTATTTATGAGGGGACTGTAGGCATCAGAATAGTTCAGATAGCAACAGGGCTGGGCCTAGGATACATCATACATTAGTGGAATTTCAAAGTTCTGTTCAAAAAGTGTTGTGCAGATCTTATTCAAGCCTGAACTCAGGTGGAATGCCCTGATTTTGCTGTGAAGTGTTTCAGCCATCTGAAGTCCTGCTCCCACACATACACAGACAATTTTGTTTCTAAACAGGAGCTGAGCACCTGTATGCACCAGGAAATGGAATATTCCCTGACAGTTTCATCTCTGAGGCTTGACTTTAGAAATACTGAGGACATGCTGTAGTCAAAATGAGTGGTGCTGGCTGTGTACTCTAATGGAACCCTCTCCTTTCTTTGTGGCAGAACAGTAAAATCTAATACATGTTGAAGACCTAAGTAATTTTTTTTTAGGAGATTTGAAATTACCTCTTTGGTGTCACTGAGGGACTTTGACAACTGTTTTGGATGCTATAAAGGAGGGTAGAGATTTTCTCTGCTTCTGCTGTAAAAGCTGTTCCACTGTGCTTAGAGTGAAACCAATCACAGTGGTCAGAAAAAATTAGCAGGGTGGTGAGAAAGAATTATCAAGACAGCCTGTGTTGGTGGTTAAGGTAGTCACTTGAAAATCTCTTCTTCCAGTGCTTCTGATGTGGATTCTATGAGCAGTAATTGTATATAGACACCCGGAGCATGGAGCAGTCCCTGGGGAGTCCCCTGTGGCAACAGTGTCATGCTCTCTGTTCCTCTCCCTGGTTCTAAGGGCTGCCCAGTGGTACAAAATCCTCTCCAAACAAGCCAAACCATGATGTTCTCAGAGTTTCTACATGAGACCACTATCAATTCATCCTTTCTTTTTGTGAGAACAAAAGCCTCCTAATCTGATTCAGGCTTTCCTAATATATAAAGAATTCTAGTAATCCATTGATGGGCATAAACACTGCAATGTAACTTAGCCAAGCCTTACTTATATGACACAGTGCACGTTGTGGTACAGAGCAGTTTACTCCCACAAAGCATGTTACCAAAAATATGGAAATGGTGTCACATTTCCATGATTTTCATTTTACTGCCGAATCAGTTAAATCATATAGATACTTTAGGAACTAGAAAAGGGAAAATATTCTTGTTAAGTCATTTGCTGAGAATAACTTGCTTCATAAGTCAGCATAGAATCATGCTGTGGTATTATTTATAAATAATCACAAGCCTTAGGAAGAGGTCAAAGTCTACAAGAAAGGGAAACAGAGGAAACAGGCTCTGAAATGAAAATGTATAAGGTAGGGGAGAGGTTTGCTTACTGTGAAGACATGAACCCTCTTTTCCTTTTCTGCCACTGAAGAGACAAATTTCACACACTGGAATTAGGAAAAAGTTCTGGGTATTTTCCTAATGAATTTTTTTTTTTTTGTTTGGCTTTGTCTATCTCCCAGAGCTATTAGCAATGGTTCTTCTGGAGAACAGACTGTATGACAGCTCAAGGTTATATACCCCCAGCAGCCATTTAAGATTAGATAATTATCCTAATGAGCTTGACTCTTCTACCTGCAAATACCTGCTTTAGTCTTCTTAATAACCTTCTGGAATTAACTAGATGAAGAAGAAAGACCAAAGAAAACCATAAAATGCAAATGACTTTGGTCTATTTATTGTTTTTGAACTAATGCTTTAGTGCAACAGCTTTGGAGAGCTGGTGTCTTTAGTTGTTTCCCAAATTCTCTTCAAAACTGAAAGGTGACTTTCATGTGTTACACATTCACAGTAAACAGATCTGACAGGACTTAATATTAACTGATTGTCAGCAACCTCTAAGGCTATCTTCTTACTACACCACTCTGGAAATTTTCTATTAGTTTCTAAAAGATGAATGAAAGTGGAATATGCTGAAAAATTTTCATTAATGGTTTCTGCAGAATAGAAATTATTGATAATAGAAGTTTGGTAAAGTTTTCTGCTCTAAGATATTACCTTTACAGCTCAAATTATATAATACATTATATGAAATTATAATTTGCATTAAATTGAATCTTTCTTCTAATATGATATTTTCTTTGAATTTTTTGTAATTTCAAGTTTTCTAGTCAAAATGTGTATATGTGCAGGGTTCTTGGAACATTTAGTGTGTCACAGTATTTGGTTCATACTTTGAGATTGTTCTCTGGGAAAGTGGTTAGGTGGCATCAAACTCCAAATATGTGATGATAGAGAGGTGCTTTTTACCTAGCTAGAGACAATATGAAACTAAGGCTACCATCTTCCCCTTCCACCTTTTCCATTCCCAGTGATGTTCCATGATTTTTATGTGTCAAGTGCTATTGAAAAATATGTAACATTCTTATGTTCATCTAATGAAGTTTGTCGAATCTACTGACTAAACCTATAGAAAAACTAAATGGTATTTGAATCAAATATGTGATTCTTAGTCGCTTCCCTGCTCCAACCTGAGTCAGAAAGAGACCATGGAGGGTAGAGCCTGGAATTTTTAAAGTACCCAGCTGGGCTCTTAACCTCTGCTACGAAGATCAGAAATGAAATTAACTGTCAAACAAACCAAAAAAAGAGAGTATTTTTAAATTATTCAATGGCATGTGGTCCCCAGTAATTTGCTTCCATTCCACAGCTATTTATCCTTCTTTTTTTTGTTCTTTTTCAGGACACTTAACAGACTCTTATTTCTGGGACTTGTTAAGAACCAAATGAGATTTCAATTGTTACTTTGCTGATCTGTCCAAAGCAATTTCTGGCATACACAGACACTTAAACACACACATTGTTTCACCTATGAAATGAGTAAGCCTGCCAGGTTCAGAAAGATGCCTAACTGCTGTCTTCTTATTGTCACGTGTAGGTTTTATATAACATCTTCATCGCCTTCACTCAGATGCACAGGTATGAAGAAATTGAATCCATCGATGTCTTTGCTGGCTTTGCTCGCTTCTTCGTGGTGGGGCTGGGTGGAGTCTTGTTTGGCATCGTGTTTGGATTTGTCTCAGCATTCATGACTCGTTTCACCCACAACGTCTCTTCGATTGAACCCCTGCTGGTCTTCATGTTCAGTTACCTGTCATACCTGTCTGCTGAAACCCTTTACATCTCTGGCATTTTGGCGTGAGTATGCCTTACGGCTTTTGGGATGATCTCTTTGAGGAACTGGCAAGGTTTTGTGGTGGTTTGCTCAAGGTTGGTACAACACAGGCATTCAACCTCTGGTTAGAGAGGCAGTGCACACCTTCTTAGAGATCTGTAAAATGTAGTGGTAACAAAGAAAAGCATAGGCACAATACGCTACCAAGGAGCGCTGGCAAAAGTACTGCAAGTTGTGGGTAAAGTGGCCAGTCCTGCCACCATCTGTCTGCTGTCTCTGATAAGATCAGCAGCAGAAGAGAATGATTTGATAGTACATCAGTATATCAGTATTTATTTCTAAGCAGCTTCACCATCAGATTATAAGAGAGACATAAAGCAATGGGTATGGAAAGCACAAGAAAGCACATCTAAGTTCTTCGTGAACATCAGCCCTAACACAATTTACTGGAATTGTATTACATTTGGACAGCATCACTGGGACTGAAACTGGGCAAAACCAGGTGGAAGAGAACGTCACCTACACATGCCTACTTATATTCACGTCTGTCAATATTGACAATCATATTTTTTTGTGGTCAGGACAGCTTGATACTGCTGTAGTGCTGGGGACATGTTTCTCAAAGTATGATGGCATAAGTGCCTGCTGCAGGGAGAAAAGCAGATAGGTTCTTGACTGGAGTAAATGCAGAAAGGATGAGAATTGTGGGAAGGAAAGAGGATAGCAGCAGGAAAGGAGCTGGAAGAGAAAGGAAGGAATAGGGATGGAAGTGAGAGACTTAAGGAGAAAGCTGCTGACAAATGACTTTCAAGGATACCACACCAAACAACCTGTCTGCAAGGTAGAGCATAAAGAGATGGAGACCTCATGTTGCTAAATGCTCCAGCGGGTGCTGCTGGCTGTTTTAGGCTCAGTGCACATCTGATGGGTAGCAGCAGCCTTGCATGGCCTCTGCTAGCTCTGAGTTTTCATGATGGATTTTGGAGTACCTTGTGTTTCAAAAAGTGCTTCTCTTTATAGAGGACAAACCAGTTTAAATTTAACAAATACAAGCATATGGCTGCTGCTGTCCAAACAGGTGCATTTAGTCACCTGTAAAGCCTCAACTTGTGAAGCTCTGATTTCATAGAATCACAGGATGGTTTGTGTTGGAAGAGACATTTAAAGGCCATGTAGTCCAATGCCCTGGCAAGGAGCAGGGAGATCTTCAGCTACATTGTGTTGCTCAGAGCCTTGTCCAAACTGGCCTTGAATGTTTTCACAGGTGGGACATTGTGGGCAACCTGTTATAGTGCTTCACTACTGTCATTGTAAAAAAAAAAAAAAAAAATCCTTATATATAGTCTAAATCTACCTAAATCTTTTAGTTTAAAACTATTGTTTTGCAATAGGTGCTAATAAAAGGTTTGTTCTCATCTTACAGGCCTCTTTTAAATGTCAAAAGATTGAAATAAGGTGTTCCTGAAACCTGCTCTTCTCCAGGCTGAAGAACCTTGGGTTGTTCAGCTTCAGAGCAGAATTGCCTTTGTAAAACCTTTGTAGGATGGCCCTATGTAGGAAGCAGTATTTGAATACTTAAACATATTAAATTAGTAGTTAGACAGGATATAGATTATCTTGAGCAATTAGACAAAGCAGATGAGTCTTGTACTATGTTTTGTATACCCAACACATATGCACAGATTGAGGTGACTGGCAACTTTAGATGAGCAGGACTAGATCTGCTCTATGCAGTGAACAGTAATACCATATGGACTCTTTCCTACCTGCATTGCCCAAAATACTGCTTCCTTGCCTATTCCTTGTGAGACTACACAGCTCTTTATTTTTTTAACTTCTTATTTTCATTAGAGTTCTGAAATTATTAGCAATATAAGAATGTTAATATAATTTGGATTTATTATTCTTACTGCTTCATTAAGGAAATTATTGCTTGTTTTAGAGATGGGAACTTATTGTCACCTTTCTGAATTATTGAGGATTCATTCATTTTTCACTTGGATCATGAAAGTCTATTATGTGTGTGTATCTGAAAGTCAACAGTATTAATCATTAATGCCTAATGGCCTTGTATTGGAGTGTCCTTGGACATGCTAAATGACTCAGCTCCACCAGGATACCCTTGAGATTTCTTCAGTGGAAATTAAATGAACTGAAACTAGAGGAAGGTTATTTAATGAACAGTCATCATTCTCCAAATTCACAAGTTTGGAAAAATATCATTACAAGAAGCTCTCAGAGACTAAAATCATATCAGTAGAAACTCAATAGGTGATGGAATATGTTACTAGCATAGTGCCCAATCTGTGTATTACCTATGGAAAATGCAGAGGGGAAAAAGGGATCTCCTTCAGTAGGGCTGATGAAAGACTGCTGCTCCATGGGATTGTCACAAGAGTCTGTGCTGGGTGGCTGCTGATGCCTCTGATGCAGGCTCTAGTCTTCTCTAGCAGTGAAGAAATGGAAAACATCCCTTTGTTTTCTTAGGCACATTCCCCATACCCTAGATAACTAAAGGGAGAAGAATATCTCTGTAGGATAATTGAATTTTCTCCGGCTCTGCCACAATGGGCTGCTGTGGTTGGAGAGTCCTGAAGCTTGCCCTTGCCTGTTAATCTGCCAGGGAGCTATGGCCCTGGCATGGGACTGCCATGATCTGCCACTGCCACCTCAAAGGAGAATATCACTAAGAGGCAGGTTATGTCTCTCTAACTGATCCACCTGTATGCTGGTACAAAACCAACCTGCCTCTTGTTTGAGACAAATATTTGGTGGTTGGTGGCTCCATGTCAGGCATTCAGGATAAAATGGACTTTGAACTGGAATGTGATACTCTTACTTCCTTGTCAGAAAGGCTGACTAGTTTGCTTCCTTTATCCTGTATGTAAAACAGATCTGTAAACCTGAATAAAGATGCTTTTCTATCTAATGAAATAGCTAATGTTACTGAAGAAATAAAATGCTTTTTGTTATGATGAAGGTCAGAATATGATTATGGACAGTGAAGGTAATGATAGCTGATGTTGTCCTTAACTGAAAAGAATAGGTTGTGGCTGATCTCTGATGTTTTGCTTGATACAGGATGACAGCATGTGCAGTGACAATGAAAAAATATGTGGAGGAGAATGTTTCCCAGAATTCTTATACCACAATAAAATATTTCATGAAGATGCTAAGCAGCATCAGTGAGACCCTGATATTTGTGTTCATGGGAGTGTCTACAGTGGGGAAAAACCATGAATGGAACTGGGCCTTCATTTGCTTCACTCTGCTCTTCTGCCTCATTTGGCGGACACTGAGTAAGTTAGCTTTTGCAGACAACCTTCTCTGCACCTCTGAGAAAATCTCTTTGGTACAAAGTTGTGACAGAAAAGTCTGTGGGGACTGGCACAACTGGTTTAAGAACCAATTTAATAGGTTTGTATTAGTGACAAATTTCAGAAACCTACACACAGAGGAAAAAAGGGAAAGAAGCCCCACACAAATCTGAATGCCAGTCTCCAAGCACAGATTTTAAGTTTAGGTGAAAAGGGAATTTTTAAGCAAAGTTAGAATATTATCATGCTTATAGAGATGTTTATATCTTAATTTACTACTTAATTTACCCTTGGGTATGTGGGCCTCATAATGATTTCACCACACACTGTCATTAACTTACAAATTAGATAATGTATATCATCACACTTGCAGTGCTATAACACTACAGGTCCTGGGCTGGGAGTGCTGGAGGCATAGAAAAAGAGGGAAGGTGAAAATTAGAACTGATAGATAACTGAACAAGGACTTATACCAACAGAACTATACTGCTACCCCTCACAAGTCGAGTCTAAAGTTTTAAACTCCTAGACAAGTAGTGCCCATATGAAATTACTCCACTTTTGCACATGGCATGTCCCATTCCTGCAAAGGTCTCCTACTCTCTGACCTGTGGTACTGGGATTCCTCTAGCATGGGTAGAACAGTTTATAGATAATGTCAGATGAGTTGTGGGACAGTTTCTCATCTTCTCCTAATGTCCAGGATGGGTTGAAAATAATGCTGAAAAGAGAAAAGGAATAAAAAGGCTGATGGTTGGTGTTCTGGATGTGGTAGCAAAAAGAAAGTAATAACATATTTTCTTCATATATCTAGACCAAGTGTGGCATCTAAATTTTTAAAGGCTTGCTGTACATTTTGAAATATCCTTCCAATTAAGACAGAAAGAGTGCTCTCCTGATATGAAAGCTGTTTTCCAGCCACATGTCCATCCTTCTCTCAGACACCAAGGGGAGTGCTAGAGCTTTCCAGAGGAAGGCCAAAATATTTGCTGCAAAATTTGTATGTTAAAATGATTTCATCATTTTCTCTGAAGCTTTAATAAAGTAAAGAGTAGTGGCCTGAGGGTGATACCTCACATAGGCTGTTTTAGTCTGAGTACCTGATGTCTTGCATAGTTATAAGTAGCCAGAAAAGGTCTTGCATTAAGTGGCACCCAGTAACCTACATAAGAGGATACTGCTACTGGCTTTACCTCTAATAATCTGTGTATCAGTGACAGCTGTGTAAAATAACACAGCAATCATCAGCGTTTGTCAGCTTTTATGTCGGTAATTTAACAGTTTCCACATAGAACATAGGGTACATATTTCTTCTGGAAGATAAAGAAAATTGACTAAATGAAACAAATTGCTAAAAGTACTCTGTAAAGACAAGTTGCAGTTCTTACACAGCCACAAATTGTCTTATTAATTTTAAATTTTATAAAAAGTAAAATGAAATATGAGAAATAAACAAAGAATTAGAGGCACAAAAACCCTGAGGATTAAAAATTAAAATGCTATTACTCTTTGTCTTTCAGTGAATCAGTCCACAGGAATTGTTGGTAAAGCACTGTTCAAACACTTTAGGCAGATACTGTGCAGAGAGCAGGAAACATTGCAAGGGAAGGTACAGGGAAAACTCTCACTCCGCTGTTTTTCTTTTCTCCAGAACACTTTGGAGAAAACTATGCAACATAAATATAGGAAGTAAATATTTTTCCCTAATCTCTTTGCTAAACTGCATTAATGAATTAAAATCCTGAAGCTGTTAGGAACCACAGTATTTTATAGGAGATGTTTCACACAAGCCAAGTTTAACAGTTGGTCAAAGAAAAGCTACAAGAAACCAAAACTGAAAAAAACTGTGGGCTGTCAACAGTTCCCCAAGGCAAGACATTGTTTTGCTTTTAATATTTAATATTTTCTTTTTATCCTTGATTAATAATAACTGTGGTTTTTCCCCTTCCTAGGTGTATTTGCTCTCTTCTACATCAGTAACAAGTTCCGAACGTATCCTTTCACCTTCAAAGACCAACTCATTATTTCTTACAGTGGCCTCCGAGGAGCCAGCAGCTTTTCTCTTGCATTCTTGCTTCCGGTGGATCTTTTCCCCAGAAAAAAACTATTCATCACTGCAACTATTGTGGTTATATATTTCACTGTGTTCATCCAAGTACGTATTTTTCTTAATGGACAACTTTCATGTGATAGAGGTGACTGAAAGCTTTGTGGTGAAAATTTCATTGAATTCACTCTTAGACTAGGACAAGTTATTGCATTTTAGGGCCAGATTTAGCACTGCACTGTGTAATTATCCTTTTTAGGGCTTTTAGGTAATACAAAAAATTCTGTATTGAAAATATGTATCTTCTAAAATATTCAGGGGAGAGGGCACTTGGTGTCCAAAACAGCTTATGTTCATTGCCCGTGCATTTCCTGGTGCTTCCAATTTAAGAAGAGTTTTAACTTTACATTTCAGCACTGGTTCATTCTTTATTAGTGATGTATCTAAAACTGACCTGAAAACAGTATGTCTGTTTGTGACATATTTTGAATTTTATATTTTTATCTTTGTCTGTCTTGACAACCAAATACAAATATTTTAAAATCCTTTATAAAAGAATATAAAAAAATAAATAAAATAAGTCACATTTGTAAGTACATGTGCCTCCTTCAGACATCTGGGTTATTCCACCTGGCTTACTGCTGGAAGAACTGAAAATTCTAGAAAACTTGCATCCTGTATTTTGTATTTTTCAATACCGAAGTGTCAGATCCTGTATGGTGCCAATGGGGCACTATGCACTTATGCTAAGTAGGGCACTTAGGTTCCACCAGAACATTTAATAAAAAACCAATTTGTTTCTATTTCCCCTTTTAAAATGGTTTTGTGTAGCAGCGCAGTAAAGAAATGGGAAAAACTGAAAACCGTTTCTAAGTGAAAAAACCCTGGAATGTTTAATTCTGAAAATGTTGAAGTAAATGGTTTCAAGATTTCAAGACCTCACAAAGATAATATTTTCTTTCAAATGAGCCCTTTTTTGAAGATGATTGCCAATGAGTCAGTTACTTTACATAATCAGAATATGCCAATAAATAGAATCTCACTTAAGAAAAAATTCTTAATTTTTTTTTTATTTTTAATTCTCTTCTGTAGCTCTCCATACAATTAGTGGTTCATTTCTCTGCTAAGACACAGCTTTCCTAACTGATTAAAATTATCCTCTTTTGTTTTCTTTCTATTTTTGTCTAAAAGATAGTTAACAATTCAACTCATTATTCCAAATGCAGGGGATCACAATTGGACCATTGGTCAGATATCTGGATGTTAAAAAGACAAACAAAAAGGAGTCTATCAATGAAGAAATTCATGTGAGAGTAAGTTTTTGATATCAGTAACTGGTATCCCAAAAAGAAAAGAACAGGTATTCTAAAAGAGCTGAAAAGAGGGAGGCACTTGGAAACCTGGCATTCAGTGGATTTGGACACTCTGTGCTTTTTAGAATATATGGAGGTAACCCTAAGCATGATTTTCTAAAATATTGCATCTCATTTGTATTCATATTTATTATTATATTATACTAGCATTCCACAAGTGTCACAGTGTAGTAGGTCCCTTATTTATTGGCACTGTGACCATGGGAGGACAGAAACAGAAATGAAGTGTTTACAAAATTCATTCACCATCCTTCCTAACTTAGTCAGATACATTTGTTGCCATCTTTTGAATGGTTCTAGACATACTGAAACCTTAAAAGCCTTTAACCAGATTTATTGAACTGAGTTGGACCGTTGGACTGCAAACTTAGTTTCAAATTATTCTGAGTAATGATCTTTTCTCCTCTCAAATGTTTACTTCAGTTCTCAAACTACTACTAAATAAAATAACAGAAAGTTGCTCAATATGACATAGCGATGTTCTAGAAAAGGTATGTACATTCTTTCATTTCACAATAGGGAATATGTTTGAAATAACAGAAATGATGTGCCTTGAAATGAAGTGCACACAGAGACATTAGCAAAATTAGAGCATTGCAACTGATTCTGAATTTAAAGTGGATTTAATTCTTATTTGAACCTTTACACTTAACCTTGAAGAGAACTTGTATTTAAAAACACCCCTTATGTCACTATATCTGTAAGAATTGGACTTTTTTGTCTCTATAATGCTAGAAACACACAAAAAATGACTGAAAGTAATAGTAGTCAGCAGTGACCAGTCTCATGTCATTCTGCAGAACCTCAGAGAGCTTACCAGCCAAGGTGAAGGTGTCGGTATGTGGTCCTGTGCCTCCCCCAGGAAGGCCACACATGAGGAGGGGAAACTTGCTTGATAGAAACAAGAATTTATATTTTGGGTTCAGGAGACAAAAAGGACCAGACAATTTTTTGCCTCCATTAAAACACTGCCACTGCAGCCAAGCTGCCACAGAGGCATCTTTGCCTTGATTTTTAGAGAAATGTAGGTGCTTTCAGAATTAACTTACATGCACAAATAAAAAAATTAAATATCAAAATCCTGTTAACAAGTGTGTATTTGAGATAAAACTTCTTTTTTCATAATGGCTATGTAAGATTTTTCCATGTTTATTTCTATAGCTGATGGATCACTTGAAGGCTGGTATTGAAGACATATGTGGACATTGGAGTCATTATCAGCTGAGAGATAAGTAAGCTTCTCTTATTGCTGTCTAATATAATAAAATAATCTATCTGTCATGTAAAATATAGTAGGTAAATAGAATAGGAAATCAAAATGCTGGGATCATGTGCTATATCTTTTTTTAGAAACTGAGCTCCTGAGTAACCATTAACTCTTGAGAATGCAATGCTCATACATTGCCTGCTGAAATAGATCTGCACAAACAGAAAATGAGCCTTCAGAAAGAAAAACATAGCCTGGGGACTTACGCTGCAGATATCAGCCTGTCCCTAGCCTTGGTATAAACCTGAGATCCTGGGCAATGTTTCTTTAACTCTGGATTTACAATGTAAGCTACACATGGTGTCACTGCTTCACTGACTTTTGCTGTGAGCCTCCAGACCAAATAGAATCCCTTGCTGGCGAGTAGAGACTCAGTAATACTTACTCACCTGTCCTTTCAGGTCTTTGCATTCAGTAGTATCTAAAATAAGAGTGCTGAAGGGAATGTTTGAATTTAAATATCCAGTAGCATAAATGGATACTCTCAAGCTAATCTTTAGTCAGAAAAGCAGGGTCTGCGTTGTCACTTCCATAGGCAGGAACACAGAATGAGGTGGTTTTGTGACTTTGTGGCTCTTCCAAGCACTGCCCAGAGGAGATGGATCTGCTGGTCCATTTATGTGTTCCCTAAGGGAGCCCTGTGGACATGTTGGCCACCGCCAGAGCATGTGAAGGGAAGTTGGGAAAAGGCAGATTTTTCTTGCCCCGAAGATATTACTATGATGCTGTGGGCTAAAAGTTATCCCTAGTTATGCCTAGGTTTCTGTGCTGGAATCCTTTCTGACCTTTCAGTGTTGGACTCCAGTAATGCAGCAAAGGCTGTCTGCTTGAACTTTTGACAAGTCTTTTCATGACTGCATTTCTCCCCATGGAAACCAGGGATTAAGAGTGGAAAGAGGGTGACCAGTTCACACCCAATTCTTGTCCAAATGGGAACTAGTGATATTATGTACAAGGGCATATCCAGAAACTAAAATGTCTTCTTGGCTCTGACAGTACAGAGATAGCTTTAGGACATCCATCTTCTGGGACCACACCACTGTCTGTGCAGTGAATAAACTGAGAAAAATCTCTTTTGGAGCAGTAAATCCAATGAAATAGCTGCATTTACACATATCTGAGAGTAAATGCTATCCCTTTGTCTCACACCTACGTAATAGCTCTGAAAAGAGAATTTTGCCCAAACTAGCCATAAATGTAGTGTTTTGGTTCATGGGCAGATTAAAAAAAACCCCACCATGTCTGGAGACATTTAATATAAGAATATTGAATTAAAAAGTATTCCCTAAACTTTTTATGCAACTTTAAAGTTGTGTATCAGAATTAATTACCTAAGCAATGACAATCCAGGAGGCTTTCTGCTACACAGGAAAACATAAAAAGCTCTAATCTCTGTGCAAATATTTATGTACCTACCTCTGCTATTAATGAATAGAAAATGGCCTTTGTAAGGAAAAAAAGATACAAATCCTATAGTGCTTTTCCCAGCATCTTGGAGGACCCTACCTTGCTGGGGTAAACTGTTCCTTTGAAAGAAACAGAACTGTTGCTCTGCTGAAGATCTGCTGTTGTTCTGCTAAATGTCTGCCTGAAAACGTGTACCTGTTCCAAGGCATACACACACACATTCACATTCAAATTATGCCACACATTAGTGATATTTTACAATCTGCAGCATGCAAGCACATAGTATTTTGGGGTCCTTTCAATTTCTCTGTTATTCAGAATACAAAGAAATGTATTTTCTCTGCTCTAATTGTCAGGATTCAAAATTATCAGCAATGTAATGGGCTCTAACTACTGTAACTGCTGAGCCACTTAGAGCCTCATTGGTGGCTGGCTGAATAGGCCAGGATTACAGTAAGAGCAGCTGCTGCTGTTATGCCCTACTATAATGCAAAATTTGTACAAAAGCATGGAGACTGGCCGTATTCTTTTCTGACAAATGTGGCAGTGTAATATGCAAACATACACACAGCCCTCTTTTTTTTCTCTGATTGCAGCTTGTTTCTTTCTTTTGTCTAGCGGGCTCTGCAATCTCTGTGGACCGGTAGACTATGCCAAATATCTCCCTAAAGGTCTCTGCTCACCAGGCCTTCAGGAGTCCACAGGTGCCTCTAATTTGCATTCAGTTTCCACCACTGAATTGTAGATATATGCATTTGAATGAAGATCAGCTTGTACTACAGAAATGAAAACATATTTCCTTTTCTACGCTTTGATTTTGGTATCTCTTTTGCAGATTTAAGAAGTTTGACAATAAGTATTTGAAGAAAATTTTAATTCGGGAACACCAGCCCAAATCCAGCCTTCTGTCATTGTACAAAAAGATGGAGATAAAATTGGCCATCGAGATGGCTGAGAGTGGCATGAAAATTTCAAAATCATCCACTACTTCTTTACAGTGAGTACCAACCTCCTGATTCATTGCAAAGTAGGGACAAGAGGACAGGGACAAAAAAAGAGGAAATACCCAATGTATTCCATTACTTAATTGAAATGTAAGAAAAAAGGAGACAGTTATGAAAAGAGAAGTTGCAATTTGATGCTTATCAAATTTGCACTTTGCTCAGGGAGTGAAAATTAAAAAACATTTCCTGTGTTTCTTTTCCATGGTGGGCAGTCCTGAAGAGTCAAGAGCCAGGTACAGAAGCCATTCTGGTTGCTTTAAGTCACAGTAGTTGCTCAAGACAGATGTACTTATCACTTACCTGGCCAGTGGGTTTCATTAATCCCTGCCAGGTGCTGAGAGACCTACAGAGTGGCTTAGCATGCAGGCAGGTCTTGGTTCCATTATCCCAATCATGAATTTTTGCTGAGAGCTGATTTCTTTGTAGCGTTTACGATTTTTGCTGCTCCAATTTGCAGTCCCTCAAACCACCTTGCCCTATTTTGGTACTGCCAAAACAAACAGTTTTAATTAAACATTGAGAAGAAGGGCTTGAGCATACTTGTGGTGGAAATGCTGGACATGAACTATCAGTGTGCACTCGCAGCCCAGAAAGACAACCATATCCTGCACCAAAAGTAGTATGGCCAGCAGGTTGAAGGAGGGGATTCTCCCCTGCTGCTCTGCCCTTTTGAGACCCTACAGTTCTGTGTCCAGCTCTGGGATCCTCAGTACAGGCAAGACATGGATCTGTTAGAGTGGGTCCAAAGAAGTGCCACAAAGATTTATCAGAAGGCTAAAGCACCTCTCCCAGGAGATAGAGAAGGCTTTGGAAACACTTGTTTGCAGCTTTTCAGTACTTAAAGAGGGCTTACAAGAAAGATGGGGACAGGCATTTTAGTAGGCTTGTAGCACTAGGACTAGGAGAAGGTAGATTCAGACTAGGTATGAGAATTTTTTATGATGAGGGTGATGAAACTCTGGAGCAAGTTGCTCTGGGATGTGGCAGGTGCCTCATCCCGGGAAACATCCCAGGTCAGGTGTGATGGGGCTCTGAGCAACCTGAGAGAGTTGAGGATGTGCCTTGGTCATTGTGGGGGGGTTTGGAACCAGATGCAAACCATTCTTTGATTCTATCAAACAGTAATACACCATGGCATCAGGTAGACCAGGGGACAAAACTGGTGGGATCTCCAGAGGGAACAGAGGGAACTACCTCTAGGGGAAAAGTTGCACAAATCTTGTGTCCTGCATACTATAATTGATATGCATGTATTTATCCCTACCTTGCAACATGCTGTCCAAAGCACAGGTATTGCTGCAGGCACTTACCTCCATAATTTCTTTCCTGGATTCTTGCTGACCACTCTTGCTGCTATTTCCTTCTCTTTTCTGTTGCATGCTTAAACCACTCTCCATTTTTCAGCAGCCTCTCATAGGGTGCAGCATATTACATTTTTGAGTGATGATCTCTACCAATAACAGAAAATCCAAATATCAACTGGATATTAAATTAAAATCTTTCTTGAAACTTTGGCTTAATCATGTCAAGATCAATCTGCTTTCTTGTACTGATGTCAGCATGCAGTGTAAGACATAGCCCTTTTCTCTCTAAATTATTCTTTGCTGAACGGATGATATTAAAAAAGGCTGTATGTATGTCAGGCTCCTTTCTGTCTGCTGTAATCCCTTAACCATTCTAAGCCAAGACAAAATGTGCAAGGTTGTTAGACAATCCATGGCAAGCAAACCACATCCCTCTACTTTTCCTGAGGGAATGAGAAAACAAGACAAATCGCTCCAGCATAGTTCGGAAATTTTCTTTGAGCTGAGAATTTAGATTGAAAAATATTCTTTAATAAAGAGTTGATATGATGGACTAATTTTTGCCATCTCTATTCTGGCTATAATTGAATTTTACTGTGCATCATCCTCTGATGAGAAAGCCTTTTTAAAAATGAAGTGTCAACTTCAGAAAAACAGCTGGAGCTCAAAACCATTATCTTACCAGCTCTGAGAGTGTTCTAGGAAAATACATGTTTTCCCACCTCTGTTCATTGATAAGTGTCCGCTGTTGAGCACTGCAGGAGACAGGATATTGAGCTAGTTGGTGGGTCTTTGGTCTGAGCCAATACAGCAGTTCTTGTTGTGTTTCCCCATAGAAATTAAATGAACCTGTGTAAAAGGTTTCTAAATGTGTATATAAATTGTCTGATTGCTGCCAGTGATTCAGTGTGTACCTGAAGTCCCTGTCTTCAGTGAAGATACAAAACTCTGGCCATGAACAAGAGGAGATTTGAAATAAAATTCCAATGTATGGCATGTAAATCATTATTAGCAGTGCCAGAGTAGTGAGAAATCGCCCACTCACGCTTCTAATCAGTTTTGCAACCTTTATGCACGCAAGGAGATTTACTTTGTAAGAATCAAAGCAGATCTCCCATGCTGTGAATTAGAGAATTATTACATTCGTGCTGGTGCGATTCCTGTAGGTGGAGTGGGTGTCCAATTTACAGTAAATATTCCCACTGTGGAGTGAAAAAAATTGCCCATGGATTGTGCAACAAAGAATCCACACTGGGATGAAAGCAGAGCATTTGGTTATGATATTTTGGAGAATATAAGCCTTATCAATAAGAATGGAAATGACAAAAGTGGAGTCTAGGAGATATTATCAAAACTGTGGGATTATGGCTATTTTTTGTAGAAAATATGACCATTAGAGAGAAAGATGTTTTGAGACTGAGTTTACTTAGTGCTGGCTTCATATTGCTGCAATATTGACTTTGGTAAATCTTAGAATATATCAATACAGTGCAGATCAGAACAAACTGTTGTGCTCTCACTTGTGGTGGTACAGTTATGAGAAAGTTGTGCCCAATAATGTTATTCCTTCACAGGACAAGTGAAAATTAATGGAGAGTTTACAAAGTTCAAAATTTTAGATATAATATAAAAATATTACCCAGATTGTGCAAGTATCATTGTATCAAGCATCAACTATCTCCATATCTAAGAAAGAAAGAAATAATGTCATAGCAGTCATTACAGACAGACAGTTTTCATGGCATATTATAACTTTTTTCTTCACAAATGTATATCCTGTGCTGTTCTTTGTTGTAACATGTTGGAAGATTCAATAAGAACAAAGAAATTGTTTCAATAAGGATTACTTTATGGGTTTGGTAACGTACTGAACATGTTTGGGGTTTTTGAAAGCCCTTTTTTAATGTATTGCAAAATGTAAAGCTATCTGTTCCTTATAACCATATACATACATTGTTATCAGTTGGGTAGGTTCATTTCCAATCCCATGAAAAGAATGATGTTTTTTTATTTGTGCTCCAGAACAATATAGATCATCGTCATGCTATTTTTTCTCTTGCTCAATTGAGACTCAAAGAGTTTTATTTATTCTATTTAATTCACTTTAAGAGCAAAATAATAAGATTTAGAATGACTTAGAACTCGCTACTTTTGTGCTGGCATGTGGAGAAAGTCAGGTATGCAGCTGGAAAAATAGAGATAATCTGATAATCTCCCCAGTGGAGTCAAGGTTTTCCCTGTTTAGATGCTTTCCCCTATTTATTCCCAACTGTAAGGTATAAAGACTCTGTGGACACATTCAGTGAAGCACAAAGCAGGGAGGCAGTTGTTTCCTGTGATGTCAAAGCCACCTGCAGCAACTATTCCAGTTCCATTTGCATTACACAAATGATCCAAGACTGTATTTTAGAGACCAATCCATGTTAACAGTCCCCAGGGCTTGTGCCTGTGTATGTTTTCCCAGGTGTACCTAGGGTCTCCCTGTAGTCCAAAGGACATCAGAGAGGGGCTGCTGACAGCAAGGAGTCTGGTTTCTCTGCTGGGGAGGGCTGTGCCCCAGTCTGAGACACACCACAGCCAGGAGGGAGTAAAGGCGCAGTGCACCCAAGCCGGGAAAATTGGTAGCATCTCCAGATCCTCTCAGTGTATCTCTGAGAACTGAATACAAATGAGAAAGGAACCAACCAACCAATCCACCCACCCACTCAGTCAGCCTGGAATTGGGTGATGGTGAAGGTCTTTTTTTCCCCTAGTGGTAAATAACTAATTTTGTTGTTATTGCAATTGTTGAAAATTGATGAATGTCAATTAAACATTTGTTGGGAAGGATATATCAGGGGCAAAATAAGATTTCTGGTCAAATGAAGAAAGGCAGTCCTTTTCTGTCACACTGACTTGCCAGCAGCTCAATGGCAGACTCATGGGTCACTCATGCTTCAGTGAGGTCCTCAACCTGTTGCTTATCCCAGTCCTAGCTCCAATGCTAAACCTTAACCTGTTGTTGATTTCTCTCTTTGTTTTTATTTCACAGAAAAAAAAGTCAGATCTCTCTTTTAGTCTCATGGCAGAATGAAACCACATTCCAAAACCTTGAAATATATCAGGAATTAATTCTTATATTCCAGGGGCTTTGGACAGGGGCCAGGGTACCAGGGATCACTGTCTACTTGATGGTAAGAGGCATATAGAGTCCAGGCAAATATAGAGTCCAGGCAGTTCATGTTGGTCCTAAAAGTTTTCAAGATATTCATGGTAGATTATAGAACAAAACAGTAGCAAAATTGTTTCACTATGTTTACATCATAATCACAGTTTAGCTTGAATCAATCTTCCTTTGCCATTAAAATTTTTAATTTATTTTAGAGGAAGTGTGAGATGCACACAAAAGTTTGGCAATACTGTACATTGATCATCATTGATTTTTTAATTGCACAATTTACAGACAATACTTTAAGGGCATCACTTAGCTAAAAAATAGCACCTGCAATCACTTCTTTTTTTTTTTTTTTTAAAGAGGCAAGGCAAGGAAGCAAAATGGAGAAAGGATAAAATCAGAAACAACAAGACTGATTCATTCTGGGTGATCAGTATCTATTTCTCTTTCTTTTCCTGGGAATTCATCTGAACACTAACTCTCACAGTGATTGACTGATTTAGTGAAACCTGGTAACATTTCACAGCAGCCATCCTCCACTGTTTTGCTAGCAAAAAAAAGCCAGACAGCTACAAGTGACTGTGGGCTTGTCAAAGTTTTTTAAAGGCACAAAGATAACTATCTTTTAGGTGGTTCTTTAATTTCAAATGGAGAAACAGGTTCAGGAGCAAGGAAACTCTATATGTTCTCCTCATCACTGGGCAGATCTGTCAGACTCCATAATTGACACTCTTTTTTTCTTAAGGATTTTCTTCACTTTCTCAAAGGACTAAAAAACAGTAAGATGACAAGAGCCAGACTGCTAGAGCATGCTGAGGTCTTTATTCAGACAGAGGAGGAAACTTGCAGGGCTTTCCTGAGCTGGCTATGGCCTAATCTAATCCTTAAATAGGAACTTCCTTATGGAGGGCTAAGAAAGAAGTGTTTCTGCTGCCAGCTGTGTGAAGGCTTAGGGCCCAATTTGACTATCCACTATAAGGATAAAACCAATGAAAAAGCAAAATTTGACCATTTTTTATCCATCTTTGGATGATTTCCAGGTGTTGCTGGTCACTGAATGATTCTACATAGGCTTACACTGAAAGGCTTCTGTTCTAGGGCTGAAAATAGACCATGCATTATTTCATGGGATTAGTATTTAATCAGCTCATTAATATCATATTTAATTTTCCCTTTTATTTACAGGAGCGGCAGGAACCAGCGAGCACACAGGCTGTCCCCGGCAGAGGTGGAGTCCATGAGAGATGTCCTGGCACACAACCTGTACCAAGTGCGACAAAGGGTGTGTGAGCCACCGCTGTCGCGCTGTGTTTGCAGACCCGCAGCCCTTGTTTGCCCTCCCCGTTCCGCGGCCCCGGGGCACCTGCGGGGAGCTGGGAGCCCGCAGCCGACCGGGGCGGGCAAGGAGGGAAGAACCCCGGGCTTGGGCACTGATCGGGGCGGAATAAAGGAAAGATGCGTTTGGGTGGGTTTTTTTTTAACCATCAGGTTTTCACCCTGACGGCAGCGCGAAAAGCCATGGAAATCTGTGACTGAGCTGTAGAGGTCAGGCTTCCCTCGCCGCTCGGCGGTGTGTTTGGGAAGCCGCCCTGCCGAGGCCGCCCGGGCTCCCTCCGGGAGCTCAGCCCGGGGCTGGAGGCGGGCAGGCGGCTGGTGCGGCTCCGGCCGCAGCCAAACCCCGCTGCGGGGGCGGCCCGGCCAACTCCGCGCAGCCCCGCGGGGAACAGGCATTCCCCGCACCGCGGGAGGGAAAAAAAAAAAACAAAAACAAGAGAAAAAAATTCTTCCCTTTCTCCGCGCTTCGTTTTACACATTTAGGTGGTGGGGTTTTTTTGGCGTTTTTATTTTTTTTTCTTTTTCCCCTAAAAGTGGTGTGATAATACCTCAGCGGGGATTTGTTTTGCAGAAATTCGTAGTGACCCTGATGCTGCAGCACAGGGTATGGCATCTGCTTAATCCAGTCTCGGCCACTGAATAGGCAACTGAGAGCTCGCCCACAGCAATAAGTGGTAGAGGATGCATTACAGTAACCTTGAAATTATGCCGATAAACAAGGCTAACTCATGTAACACACGTGTACTAGAAAATGCTAGGGCCTGCTCATTTAAATGTGGCATTATTAATATGTTATTCATTGCTAACATTGTTTGATTTGCCATGGCTAATTATCCTTATGATATTAATTTCTTATCTTACCAGCAACAATTTGCATATATAGTTATCTCTTAGCTTACTGAAATGAACTTTCTCTCTCCAAAATCAATTACAGTAATGACTATTTGTGCCAGTCATTTCCTATGTAGTATTGAGAATGGCCTGCTTTTGGAAATGAAAGATTGGAAGGAAAACAATGCCACTTCTAATACGTCTTTTCAGCTTGGAAAAGCTCTTGCTCATCAGTTCAACTTTACAAAGGACTCTTGCAAATGAAACTGAAATCAGATTCTATTTTTTAAGAGGGCTTATAAACTTCAGTGATTTTTTTCTCTTTAAGGCAGATAATTGTTTCCTTCATTTCACTAGATGTATGTGATAAACTAAAAAGCTTGTCTTAAGTGATGCTCAGTTTTAGGGTACTATTGATTTGTAGTTTGTCCAAGGAAAGGAAACTCAGCTGTGCATCTCATTCTGGAGATACATTCTTTGTTCCTGAATGCATTTGAAGCTTGCTCCAGGCTCAGTAATATTAGTACCAAAGCTCAGAGCTGAGTTAACCAGTTATCTCTTTCTTGGGACCTGCCTCATATCTGTAGCTCCCAACTACAGTTGATGAGATAAGAGATGACAAAGTCAAGACAAGCCCAGAGATGATAAAAGCCTTCTTAGGTAGGTATATTTTATGTAATTGTACTTTGAGCAGGCAAGAATCTATCAAAAATGGCATCAAAATGCAGCCCTTGAGGTGTGAGGCTTACAGCTGTGTTCATGCTTCCTCCCATCTTGGTCTGCAGCAGTGAGATTTGTGCATGGCTGCATTTTGCTATGTAGATACCAAAGAGATCTGTGTTGGGTCGGTGAGGAGCTGAGGCAGATGTCCCCTTGGCCCTGTGACTGATCAGACTGATTAACATTGCAAATGCAACGAAAATGAGCTGGCTACATTTTCTGTTTCAGGCACCAGCATACAACCGGCACAATCTTCCTACTAACACAAGTGAGAAACAAGCACAGGAAATCCTCATCCGTCGGGAACACAGCCTGAGGCAAAGTTGCAGGAAGGGAAACAGCTTGCCCTGGGGCAGACCGGTACCTGTTATCCTGTTATCCATCTACTATTTATGTAAAAATGCCTCTGCTTCTCTGTAAATATGGAAAGACACTAGTTTTAATGCACTCTTTGCTGTAATTAAAATGGTTATTTTCCTGGTGTGCTCATGCAGCACCTAAAGAAGAAAGAACTTCACTTAGCATGTGAGCTGCGAAGTTTTCATGTCCAACCTCTCTATACATTGGTCAGAAATCAGCTACTCTGACTGTATGTAGTAAAATAATGTAACTTGCATTGATTTTGCGTGTGCAAAGTATAGTGAAATCAGTGCAAAGCCTCTGGCATTTTGAGGGTTTGGGCTCTCAGTAAGAGATTTGTCTGATCAAAGGTAAGCATTGAACAGCACAGACGTTTATAGCTGAAATAATCATGGTTAAGGAAGATAAATAAATTCTTGTTGGATAGATTAGTTGTATTTAAATTTTTCACCTGAAACAAGAAAGATGAATCTCAGAAGAACGTGTTTTTCTCTGGTGACAGTAAAAAACCCTTTGGGTTTTATATCAGACAGACATTCTCACTGGAGCTGATGTTGAGTTCAACCAACCAAATCAAGCATTGATCTTATTTGTACTTCTCAAAATTTGGTTGTGAAGATGCAGCAAACTGCCATACTGCTTTACTGTTTCACCAAGTAAGTGCCAACTGGAGGCAGTCACAGGCACTGGATACATTTCTGTCTCTATGCAGGTTAACACCACAGAAGTACGCTACCTCTCCTTGCCTCAGGGTCCACGCCAGCCCACTAGAAGAAAAGCCAGGCATGTGACTTTTACAGGTAATGGAGGTGCTTTACTCTGTATCCTACTCCAGTAGTGAAAAAAACTTGGCCAGTTGTTTGGTGGATTTAACAGTACTACATGAACACTCCCATGGAACTCAACGGCCTCATTAAATGAGCTACACCCTTCTCTCCTTTCTGTTTTATCTGTGTTGTTTATATGATCGTTACTGCAGCAGTTTCTGTTTTGTTCCTGCAGCTCCTGCTTTTCTCTTTTTTCCCTCTTGAACAAATATTCCTCTGGTCCCTGCAGTTCCACCTGGTCAAGCTCAAGACAAAAATTATCTGTTCCCTGCAGGCTCACAGACACAGCTGGATGCAAAATTATTATGACTTGCTAAACCTGTAGCCCAGTCCAGGTGAGACTGATGGAGCTCCGTGCCCTCAGCTCCTGCGGGTACCAGCTGTGCAGGTATTCCCAACAGGCAGCCCCTACCAAAATTCAGTGCTTGTGTACCCAATCAGACAGAGAGGGCAGCACAGACATGGTACAGGGCTCACACAAATGCAAACAGCACCAATGGCCTCATCCTTGTCCCCTCTCTGGCTGATGAGGCTGATAGACTGTTAGTGTAAAATTATAAATACATACATGCTATCTGAATCTTCAGTAGCCGGCCTGAGATACATGCTCTGCTCAGTAGCTGGCCCTGGAACATCTGTGCATTTGGTGGCCCTTGGGCATGTAAATCCCCGGGGACAGAGCCCCATAGCAGCTGCTGGTACACTAACCTACACACATGCACACTGAGACAGGGTCTCACACTCCACCTCACGTATCATAGGACCCTCCAGCAACTGGCCTTGGGTAGCCAGTTTTCCCTGGAGCAACTTCCTGGATCCCCTGGTCTCCTCCTGTCTCACACACAGGGACACACACATGCAATCCTGCCTCTTTGGTACCCAGTCCACATTGTGGCCTTACTAGTAGCCAACCACAGATCCCATGGTCTCTTCAGTCACTGCTCTGGACCTCCTGCTCCCTCCAGTAGTCAACCTACAGACCTTCTGCCCTCCTCAGTCTTTGTTCCAGAATCATGGTTGCTCCAGTAGACAGTTCCCAAGCCTCTTACCCTACTTAATAGCTGTTCTGGCTTGATGATTGCCAGCAATTTTGCACTGACAGATGCACCCCAGTCCCTCCAGCTGCTGGCACTCAGGCCCCCCACACACAAGGACACAGTATGGGGAGCTGCTGACAGAGAAACACAGTCAGAAGTGTAGTCAAACGAAAAAATAAGACAGACTGTGTTGATCAAGTGCAGGGCATTACTGGACATATGTGTTGACTGGCCCTTTTTATCCTCTTTTTCCTTTATTTTCCTGCACTTGTTTCTCCCTGGACTTCCCAAGCGTCTTCCTTTCACTGTCTTTGGTACCTGCCCTAAACACTCCATTCAAATCCCATATGGGCACACACACATGGTGACAGCAAAATGGAAACCCATGGGATCTACTCAGAGGGAAAAATAAATGTTACTCAAGGGGATTTTTTTTTGTCCTGTTTATCAGGATATCATCACAGGAGATATGTGTCTATCTAAAAGAGTTAAAGTATTCCACACAGCAGTCTCGGACCTAAAATCACGGCAGACACTTTCAAGGGACCAAATGCTGCTGTAGGAGGCATATTTTAGTGGGAAGACAGCTGAATCCTGAGGCAGTGAATGCAAGTACTTTTGTACTATTAGATATGCCTGAATTTAAGCCCTGCCTTGTAATCTATCCAAACAAGTAGACTTTTTGGTCCAGCCTCTGGGCCCACCTTGGGGCCATTGTGTAGTTAACACCACTTTAAGTGTCTTCAGCAGGAATAAGCCACTCTAAAGTCCTCTCACAAACTGTTGGGATGAGATGAATTGCACTTGGAAACTAAGAAGAGAAGTACTCAGTAGGTAGGGAGTCAGAGTGACAACCTCCTTGCACATATGCACATAGGCATTTTCAGAGATAAATGTCATCTCTTCCATTTATACTTGAAAAAAACATCTTCCAGCAAGCTTGGCTTAGGTCTTACATGTAGCATGTGCAGAAAGTTTAGTAACTAACAGGTCAGAAATGACCACAAATAGATCCTTAAGTCACCTATCAGCCCTTTCTGCCACTCATATGAATGAATTGTCCAGAGAGGTTTTTGTTGCCCAGACAAGTTATGGACTCCCCATTCCTGAAGGTTCATGAGCAAGTGGATGGGGCTGAACAATGTGGTCTGAAGGCTAGAAGGTTCCCTGTTTGTGGCAGGAGGGCTGGAAGTAAGGGATCTTAACGGTCCCTTCCAACCCTAACCAGCCTATGATTTTATGAATTATTTCTTTGGCAGTATATATCATTCATACTTTGTAGCAGTGATGCTCCCAAAGGGCTAGGTAGAAGCCCTGGAAATCTGAGAAATCCTGTCCTGCTTAGGGATGTCCATGTGGCCTATGAGCAGCAGTGCTTCACTGTGCCAACTGTGAAATAAACATTAGCTTAAAATAATTTAATAGTTACGGATCTGCAATAATTTGTTAAATTTTGACACTGTGACCACAGTCAATACATGTGTACTTTAATTTGGACTAATTTTACTGTTCATAGACCTTTGTGCTTGTATTCTGGGATAGAACCTCCTAGCTTAGATTGTTAGGAGTTGTTTTTTACATTAACTACTTAGCTACTGTTTGATTAGACTACAAGAGGCTTTAAGAAAAGTGGAAAAGTATATTCTAGAAACTCAGCAGGATGAGAATACCAGTTATTGGCCCATTGCAGGCAAATTTTTACAATGTACTTGTGGCAAGGCAAGCTGGTAGGAGCAGATCTGACACACCCAAAGTAATCAAAGCACTCCTGGTTTCAGATGAAACTGTTCTCTTCCAACTTGTTAGTCACAGGTCACTGGCAAACTTAATTTTTGATGGACCAGAATTTTCTCCTTTGGCAAACTTTTATTTTGTGCTATGGGTTTAAAAATGCTTTTTAACGGTGTTACTAGGTACACTTGTGAAAATTTGAGAAAAATTCAAATTACATAAAGGAACACTTGCATTTCATTCTTGCCCTTCATCCTTGCAGTGAAGGCACTGGGCAGGTCTGTGAGATACCAAAAGGTAGGTGAATGTGCTTATCTTCTAGGGTTTCAGAGTTGAAATAAGGTAAATAAAATCTTTTAAACATCAGCTTTGAGATGAAAATTAGAAGTTAGGGCTATTTTTAGTTCTTGACTGCTTCCTTATTCAATAGCAATTATTTAAAATGCTTCAGTTCCAGGGTATTGTATTGAATACCCTTTATCTCTCCTTTCAAATACCATGGCATTTCTCTTTTATCTTCTTTAAAAAATGCATTATTTGTCTATTTTTCTTTAGATCAGCATAGAAGTGGCTCTGATGCTGTGTTCCCATTAATATCAAGATCCCAGCCCCGGCTACGGCCACTCGAAGCAAAGCACCACCAAGAACTGATTCCAATGGCACACTTGGATAGATCAACAGGTCCATCCAATCTGTCAGGTCGAAGAGGAAATTCAATCAGCTGTCATCGTTTCACCAGAGCAGACAATCCAGCTCCAATGCCAAAGGCTCAGTTCACTCTCAGAGAAGTAGAGGAGTATGAGTCAGAAGAAGAGACAGAAACAATGGCACCAGCCAGGTCATTAGTTATATGAGGAGCACAGAAGATCAGTGTTTGCATCTCTAGGGTCCCTGGTGTGCTGCTTCAAAAGAAATAACCAAGCTTTTATATGAATCAAACTATGATTTTCCTCTGGGGACCAGTGTACTTGTTCTCGTATTACTTTCAAGAGTTGTATTAAGGTACTTAGTGGCTCAGAGAAGACTCAAATTCTTATGTATTTATATCAAGCTTTCTTGCCAAAAAAACACTGCAGGAAAGAGGAGAACATGATATTTGTAGGGGTTTGGACGTGGATTCAAACAGCCGTAGATAGGTGTGTGCAATACTGTGGGTGGAAGTTGACACTGCCTTTGTTTCATGCTATGGTCTGCATCCAGAGGATAGAAATATATAAAGGCATCCCTGATGTGGAAATGCACGGATTGATTACCTCAACTTGCATAGAGCGTTGTTTTTTTGTTTTTTTGTTTTTTTTTTTTAATAATTTAAGAGCAGCTGCATTCTGGGAAAGAGTTAAAAACAGAAAGGCAACTTTTAGGGCATATAAATGTCACTGAAGATACCTAAGCAAGACCTTAAGCCAAAAGGATTTTCAGTGGACATTTTCAGCACTTGGGAACCTCTTGGTTACTCAGGTTTTGGCTCTGCAAAATTGCATTAAGTCACTTACTGTGATGATCTATGACTCCAGCTACTTAAATCAATTTCAATATGTAGGCTCCTATCACTAACCTACAGTTGTTTTGGATGAATAAAGGAGTTCTGGAGGAACAAATCCAGAGCAGCTTTCAGGCGGGAGTGCTGTCTGGATTTTATATGTAAGCAAGAATGGCAAGAACATACGTGATAATTTTGTGATTCGGCTACTGGGAGGCTTCCTTGTAAAGTATCTAACGTCTCCATTCCCCACTCCCACTTTGTGTGCCCAAATGCACGTGCTATTTTTCACACTACAACTGGACCAGCAATGCAGATAGGAAGCAAGAAACTGAGAGTAAATGTAGAGGGAGCCTAGCGCTGTAGCCTGCTGGCTAGCAGGAAAGAGAGGCCATGTGTTTGTCTCCCAGCTTTTACTAGTGTGTCTTCCTATATGTTGTACAGAGAAGCTTTTCCTTAAAATGAAGCAGAAATACCCAGAGGGATGTGCGCTATAGCACTTGACCTCCCAACCTTTCTGTGGAGCTCCCTTCCTTGTGGCTGTGTGTGCCCATGCTACACTCTCAATGGTGGGTCTCCCTAGCAGCAGGAGAAGCAAGAAGTATGGTCTTTAGCAATTTTAGGTAAGTCCCAGACACCTAGTTTCTCTGAAGAAGTTCCTTTCTGCAGAATGGAAGCAGCATTGCCAATGTTTTCTGTGTCTTGGCACTACAGTTGAAATGATTTTATCCAAAGAGATGAATTGAGTCCAAAAGTCCACAAACCCACCCTTACAGCTGCACTAAAGTCTAATAATCTATGGTTAAGGAATGCACCAAGTTCAGGAATTTTTTTGTCAAGTTTCCCTCTGTCTCCTCCACTCAGACCTTGCTAAGCTGCCCAACTCAAGGTCTGTAAATGCTGCTCTAAGAGTCAGAGATCCAAGAGTTAGAGATAACAGTGCTGCCTTCATGTTTCTCTTTTTTATATTGCTGGTACTGCTTGTATGTCCTGGTCCATAAAATAACTTATTTCTGTAAGTTATGATTTCACATTTATTAAAAAGGGTTTCTGATTCAGGACAGGTAAAAGCTAAACAAACAAACTTGAAAAGCACCACCAGAGGAAGAAAACTCTACAAATCCCTTTCCCCATTTTCTCATGTTTGCCGCTTTTATGCTTAGCAGGTTATAATGAATCATCTGCACTGAAACTGTACAAAGCTTTATGGAACTTGAGATGTGTTTGTATTTCCTTATTGTGCCAGAGAAATTATATGACTTCCTTTTATGAAAACAGTGGTACGTTATTAAAATGGGAGGATTTTTCTTCTGTACTGATACTGAATTAGCAATGAAATACAGTTCTGTACCTGAAAATCAACAAATAAACCCAGCTCCACCAAAGGAGGATGTGCTCCACAGTATTTTTAAACAAAAGCCTTGAGCCAGATCTCAGTCCTACAGCAAGTTATATTGACATATCATAAATCTAAATTAAAACACGATATTAAAGGAAAAGTTATACAAACTCAGGCCTTAAATTGCACTGTGAGCCACATGGTTGCCACATGATGTTTAATTGAGGGCAAAATTAGTACCCATATGATGTGGTCTCAGGCCACAGAAGTGTGAAACCTGCTTCTGCATGGCAGAGCGGTGGGAGTCCAGGGTCTCCGAAACTGGCTGGTCGGTGATATGAACTGCTGGCAGTCCCTGGGGACAGAGAGAATGGGGAAATCTGGAACGAAGGTGAAGAAGGGATAGTGTCTCATCTTCCAAGGGAGATGTCTCTCTCATGAGAGACAGCTTTAATGGAGGAATTACTGTGAGCTGCAAATTCAGCATTTCATCTTTAAGAAGATTTAATCAATGAATTATCTAGGGGAACTGGACAGAGACAAACTCTGAGACAAACATTTAATGGGATTCCAGGAATGGCATGGGAAGGGACTAGACATACAACATGAAAAAGAGGAGGCTGTACATTTTAGCCAGTGTATGTTTGACAGATTTGCTGAAAATTGACTCCTAAATTCCTCAAATATTGTAGAAGTTGTAGAGCATTGTATAATTACCCATCAGAAGCAAGAGCAAAACATTCATTTTCTAATTATAGGTTTATATTAGGACTGGAGAAATAATAAAATACCAAGACAATTAGTGCATAGATGGAGTCAAATCTCTCTCATTTGCTTCATTCCTAATCTTCTAGTTGATGAAATCAGTGAACCAGAACTTCAGAGAGTGTAAAGTTGTAGAGCAGCTAGAAGTTAATAGAGTGTTCTCAGATTTTGCAGTCTGGCTCCTGAACTTGTAAAGTCTATTTTTAGTTTTCTTTCCAGCAATTAGTAAATAGTACTGGAAGAAAATTTCCTTCTGTGCCATTAGTTGCTGTTAATGGCTTTGCTGGCCATCAGCCAAGAAGAAACGCTGCAGATGCCTATATAAAATATGTTCCAAAATATAATGTTGCACATTTTATTTTTTTTTTCATAGTTATTTCTTACTTTTGGACAAAAAAGTTCTTCTCAAAGAAGTACATTACATTTTAAATAGCAATAACTACAGCAATATCTTATTACAAGTAACTTAATCCATGTCCATAGGCTTTCAGGCCTCACCATAAAGAAAGCTGAAATGGTTTAGGGCATGAATTTAAATCCAGTGTGTTGGCATTCTTAACCTCTTTAACCTAGGTCACATCCAGGAACCATGTGCTGATAATTTACAAAGGTAAATTAATTCAAGACTTTTTTTTTTAGGCTGGTACAGTTCTATTTGCTCAGGAATTTAAATTCCATGCTGAGTTAAGGTGAACTGGCACAGGAGACTCATGCCCAGAAGGTGAAGATTATTATTCAAAATCCAGAGAGGAAATGAAGACTATTTCATTGGGCTGGAGGATAGAAAAGGACAGGTGAGTTTCAGGAAGGAATAATAATGAATACCCTTTACCTTTCGCAGTAGAGAAAACAAGAGATACAGCATATCGTGGTTTAAGCCCAGCTTGCAACTCAGCCCCATGCAGTCACTCACTCACTCCCCCACCGTGGGATGGTGGAGAGAGCTGGAGGAAAACCTTGTGGGTTAAGATAAAGACAGTCTAATAAATAAAGCAAAAGTCACACACACAAGCAAAGCAAAACAAGAAATTAATTCACCACTTCCAATGGACAGGCAGGGGTTCAGATATTTCCAGGAAAACCAGGCTCCCATACATATAGTAGTGACCTGTGCAGGCAAACACCATCACTCTGACTGTCCTCCCCTTCCTTCCTGTTTCCCCAGCTTCTACTGCTGAGCATGACACTGCCCAGTGTGGGATATCCCTTTGGTCAGTTGGTCAGCTCTCCTGTCCTGGCATCCCTAGCCTGTTCATTGGCAGGGTGGGGTGAGAGGCAGAACAGGCCTGTGCTCTGTGTACACAGAACTCTGTGTAAGCACAGCTCAGCAATAACAAAAACATTGTGTTATCAATGCTGTTTCCAGCACAAATCCAAAATACAGGCCCACATGAGCTACTATGGAGAAAATTAACTCTATACCAGCCTAAACCAGCTCACATCTAAACAGAACTTGTTAATCAATGAGAAAAATAAGACAAGAACAATCATAATGAGAACGCATCTTAGTAGTAAAAACAATTATGGTTAAACAGAATATTGCAGAAAAAGGGAGGGATTTATTGACATCAGTAATATGTTGTGAACAGCTGGCAGTACTTTCATATTTATTGTATTTTTATAAGCTGTTAGATCTTGTTGCTCTTGCTGCAACTGTTGCTTTTCAACTAACATCCCTGGTGAGTAAGAATGTGTAGTAGAAGAAGAATCTCTCCCTTAGACAACTTAGCAAGAAGGATGCAGCAGCAAGGGGAGTGCCAGCAATCAAGACAAGATAGCAGCTTGTGCAGGGAGCATCTGAGTTGTGACCTCCAGAAATACAAGTTAACAGGGTGCACTGGAAGGAGGCACTGTTGTGGTCTCTCTTCAAGGGATAATGGTGCCCACCCCTGAGCAGTCGGGGCTGCTGCCATCTGTACAGCACCCACGGGGAAAACTGCAGGTTACAGGATAATGCCAGCAAGCAGGATAGGGAAGGATGCTGTGAAAGACACAAAAGGGTTTCTGAGTCACACTAGGGGAAGATACTGGCAAAGGATGCAGAACCAGGGGCTGGGAGAAGCAACTCCCCTTGTAGCATGGCTCAAAACGCCAGTGAATGGAGCAGACATGGGTGGGTCTAGGGAAGCCAGAGAGAAGAAGCGGGAACAGATGGAAAAGAGCAAATGTCCTGGCGGGAGTTCTAGGTGGACTGATTTAGTGCTGTGCATGTGCCAAGGAACTACACCAGGTTAAATGACAAAAGTTCAGATGTGTTCAGAGCAGCACAGGGAAGCTATATGAGATTCAGGAAAGAAGGTCAGAGTTTCAGGCTGGAGAGGCTCATAGCGATCATGTTTAATGTGAGAAGGATAAAATTCATACGAGAGAGGTAGTCAAATAAAGAAGACCAGTGATATCTGTAGGGGAAACCATTAAATTGCTGTGGATGCAAAATACAACTTATAAGTAACAAAAGATGAAAAAAAATCATTAAATGTTCCTTATTGTCTTGCTGATGTGTCAGTTTTGAGAATTAACATTTTCAATTTTTTTTTCTGCCCAAAAACTTAGATCCCAGAACCTCACATTTTATTGTCATGTGTGAGTGGAAACTACTATTTAAAAGCCTGTGGGTGACTGGAAAATAGTAACAAATATTTCCAAGCTTCTTTTTTTCATATGTACTCTTTTTAAATTTTTTTCTTTACATATATGCATAAAACACAAACACTGAGAGTGGAAAAGCAGATTACCTTATCTTTTTATTTTGTTCGCTTTTTAGGTAGACCAATTATATTTTTTTTTTGCCAAACTCACTATTTTTAAGAACCTTAATTAGGGATATTAGGTTATATGAGTAATATTCTGAACCAGTTAAAATGACTGGAAGTCTATTGAGCTAAGTTGCCTGGTTAATTTCATTTTGAGAATCTTTTTCAGTGTTAATCACAAGTGAAACTCCTTTTCCTTTCTTTCTTTGGTTTCACAGGTGTTAAATTTCAAAAATGATTGCTTCTTGTTTATTTCTGGTCCACCCATCTTTATGGAAAAATTTGACTACCTTTCAATTATAAGAAAAGTGACATGGACTGAAGAAAATAATGTCAAGTTCCAATTTTCAGAGTTTTCTTTAGTAGGGCAGATTGCAGCCACACCAACAGTGAACAGTTGGTCAGGAGTAGACACTGAAACTGAACATTATCCCTGACTTATTTTTCTACCATTCTTGTGGGAGAAATGTAGAAAAAAAGAAGTATCTGTCAAATATAGCCACAGCGAGCTGTGGGCACAGGTGTTAGTCATCTGCAGTATCCCTATTAAATGTGCAAACACAGGTCAGATTATTAGACATCTGCTCAATGCTTTCTCATCAGTAACCTATTCTGCTAAATATAAAATTATCATAAAAGATGCTTGAAGTTAAACTGCTGGCACCTGTTTCAGGTATTAATTTAGTATCATTATTTGGTACTAAGCCTAGCACCGTTTGTTCCTTGCTCTAATGGATCATCAGCAGTGATAAGAAGTGAAAATAATGAGTTATGCATGAATGTAAAAAAAAGGGCTCTTAGTTTTTTAGGATATCTTGGAATAAACCCTATAACCCTTTAGATAGCTATAATCGTGACTTTACTTATGGCTAATTGCCCTGGGGTGACGTTATGATGATGAATTGTATTCCCAGACATCTATTCTGCTTATGCTGGATATTGAGTTCTTTTAAATATTTTTTGAGGTTTATTTCGAGTTGCTCAAAAACTGAACTTTTTTGAGTTGCTTTTAAATCTAGATCTGAGAGTGAAGCTGGGGAGAAGGAAAAGCAGTGGAAATTTTCTGCAATTGTACTCAAAAATGTAGAGATAAGAGCTTGAGCTTACTGTCACAGACTGTGTGGCCTGCAGCACGGACAGTGGGAGAGAGCTCTCCTTTGCTCTTAGTTTTTTAGCTACTTGAGCCAGAGAAGTTCCCCAGACTGTGGCTTTTCTTTTTCTTGGAACTGTTCAGCCCTACCCTGGACTGAAAACCCAGAAAAAACACAGGGAGCTCACGCCTGTGGCCCACTGGGGCTCAGGATGCTGCATTCCAGCACCAGAGGGATGGAGAGACGCTCAGTGGGCCAAGAAACACCCACAGAGGACTCTCTCTGAACTACAGAAGGACTTTTCTGAATTTGCCATCTCTTCAGAACAGCGAGAGGTTTTATAGTTTAATATTATTCATTTTTTATGCTTGTGAATACTTTGTTAAATAAACAGATTTTCTTCATTTTTCTAGAAGGAGGTTATCTTCTGAACAGTTAGTGGGAAGGGCCACTGAATTTTGCCCTTTAGGGAGCTATCCCCTTGGAATTTCCCTTCCAAATTTGTCCCAAACCAAGACAGCAAAACTCCCATCACAGAAGCTTGGACTGGGTGAGAAAACAATATGTAAATGAAAGTCAGCTACCCACATATATTCAGCTTCAATATTACATGACAATGAATATTGAAAATATTTGTATTCGGCTTCAATATTACATGATGATGAATATTGAAAATATTTGCTGTGGTGCTCAGTGTCTTCCAGGTGGTGCATGAAGGCAAAGCACAGACAGTTCAGTGTCAGGGCATCCTGAAATTTCTGCCAGTGTGGAAATCCTATGTGTGAGGTAGAGAAACTTGCACAAAAATATGATCCATGTGTGCACATAACACAGGAACACTGCCAGGAACAAGAGACATTGGTTCTTTGACACCAAGTCTACCTTTACTTCCCTTTTTGCTTTTAGGTGACTGAAACCTACAGAAAGGAAAAAAAGAACAGGCTGAAACTTTTCATGTGTCTCACACCACAAAAAAGGAAACAATTCACACAGAATTTTTTTTATGCACTGCTTCAAGCCAGACATCAGGACTTGCTGCTTACAAATACATAGTGTCCTAAAACATGTCATAAATTTTTGCCATATTTATGATACATGCACAAAATATATGTAATGAAAAATAATTCCACTCATTTTCCCCTTGTACATGCACTGTTGTTCCTTTCAAAAAAACTATATATGTTCTACATGCTTTGCTTAGTTCCAAAAGCTGGTGACATGGTAGGAAGTGAATATACTATGGCAAACCCGCTTTTTTCTTGGAAAATGGAACAGAAACTGTTGGAAATGGCTCTTCTTCCATTTTAGTCTGATGGGGATGGGAAGCTGAAGATATTTTGCACAGGTTTTAGAACTAGGACAAGTCTCTTAGGGCTAAAGACACTCAGGGCTAAGGCATATACAGATGCCACAAGCCATCTTGAGTTGCTACATTTGGCAGAGGAACCACAGGAGCTCTGCCCCCTGGATCAGCAGCCAGAGCTTAGAGAGGCCCCTTGAGGCACGTTTAGGGCAGCTGGACAGAACCCCTGGGGCTGAAATTGGTGGGGATGTGCTCAAGGTAGCCAGTGGCACATAGGGTATAAATCCATTGAACATATGGATGGCTACCTTGCAGTGACCTGATAAACAGCTCTGCCTCCACTGACCCCAGTGATTGCTCAGACACCTACCCCATGTGCAGACACCTTAGTGGTGAACATATGAATGCAATTCCCTGTGTCTGAACTAGTATTCCACTGACCTGATCCTTTTGGCACTTATGAAGGAGAAGTGTTCTTTCAAAGAAAGGCATTATGACTGCTTTATCTTTGAGACAAATCTTCTTTTCCTCCTCAGTAAATTAAGTAAATTAAGATATTTCCACATGTACACATAAAGCACATATACACACATATATATATACATACATATATATGTATATATATTTATCTTTCACAGTGTCTCACTGTGTAGCTCCCATATTCTCTTCACTTCTAAGAGACTCTCTGTCTGCAAGTGTATTTGGCTCTGTCAGCTGTAATTGCTTTAGCAATAGAAAATTGCAAGGCTCACATCACTGCAGCCTCAGATGGAGCCTTTGGCTTGACTTCCACTTAATGATAAATATTCCAAAATCATTCCTCATCATTTTCAGAAGTATGCAAACATATCAAATGAAAGTGATGACTGCTGACAAAAGTCTTAGCAATTTGAAGGAGCTTTTTCAGGAGCTTCTTTCTTACTTTTCCATCATGTAGAACTGCCTGATACTGATTTACCAAGAACTGCAGAGCAGATAAAACAGCTGGTGCCAAGATCAGATTTACGTGTCTTGTTCCTAGGTAATGTAAAGAAAGATGGAAGTAGTGACCAAGCTCAAAACTTCATATAAACAAGTTTGCATGAATTAGGCTAAGTTCCAAAGCTCAAATGAGCTCATTTAATTATTACTGTTATTGGTGAAGTTTTGTTTTAGTTTGTTTTGATCTGTTGGGTTTTAGCCTTCCATTATGTGCAAATTTTTCTGTACTAATTTTCCTGTCTCCAAAACAAGGGATAAACTAAACTTCTGCTAGATGATAACATTAATTATGCTTTATCTACTGGAAGAGGAATGCTTTCACCAAAGAGGAAAGGAGCTGCAGTGACCTCTGTTGATGGAATTAAGCAATGTGTTTAAAGAGCCAAAAAGGAAAGGTGCCACATTCAAATCCTCTGCTGTAAATCAATAGAACATAAAGCAAGCCGTGAAAAGAAAAAGAAGGAAAAGAAAAGACAGAAAAAACAACTTTCAGGATGACTATGAAAAAGACTGACACCCACACTTAACATCCACTGAAATCACAGAACCTTGTCAGGGTAGTTGCCTTTTTAATATTTTTTGAAAATTTGTTCCTTTTTTCTTCTTTTTGTGTGGGATTAAAAACCATTGGCATAAAGACAGAGGACATAACACAAGGGAGATGTGGGTTTTGCAGTGCTATAGTGCATTCCAGGAGTTTATATCACCAAAAGAAAACATCCTGCCTCCATGTATTACATGACCTGAATTTAGTGACCAGTTCCCCATGCCAGACTGACACTCAGTATTCTTGGAGTTTTGAGGCAAAGAAGTTTTCCAGTTGGCAGACTGCCTGTGGCAGAAAGAAATATCTAGGAACTGTCATGCCTTTATGACCAAGAATTTGGAACGTGTCTTTATGGGCTAGCTCTGATACAGGAAAATAATTAAACACATAAATACCCGCAAGGATCTGGACCTTAATGCTTAACTTCAAGGTTAGGAGGAGTGTCATTAGAGGCAAGCATTTAAGGATTCATCCCATATGAATAAATTTATTGAAATCAATAAGAAAGCTTCCATTAAAAGCTAAGTAGTTTGTGGAAATGGGAGTAGTATGTCCTTCATTTTTTTCAGACTTGGGCCTTTGCTAAGGACTACTCAGTATTAAACAAAGGCATGAATAAGGGGCAGGGCTTTGTGCTCTTAAAGTTATTTTATGTTTCCAAACTGCCCAGTAAACAACTGGTACCCACACTGTTTGTTTTTTCCAGGAGCCACAGTGATAGAAATTGGTATCGGTTTCTTTCATTGTCAGCTGTTATGGTAGGTCTGACTATGATCACCTAGATGGGATTTTTCCCAGTTCAGGTATTTCAGTTTGATAATGCCTGCACCAGGGCCTGAGAATAATTTTTTTTTTTTTAGTATACTTTTAAGAACTACTGCTGTGCCTAAAACATTCTTCTCATAAGGGACAAATGGATACTATTAATGACATTTTACTAGTATCTACTACGGTATTTCGTTCAGGATTTGTAGAGAATGATTTCTGCAAGTGTAAGGAGGGAAAAATGCCAAGTTCATTCTGGTTTTTATAAAAAAATAATGGGAAAGGTACATAAAGAAATATCTTCTTTTGATACAGATAAATATAAACCCCAAAATAATACATCAGTACACTATGATATGATATCATTAACTAGATATTAATTGTGTACTTGGCCTGTCAGTCTAAGAATATCAAGATACACAAAGTATAAAGAATTAAAACCTATCACAGTTTGCATATGTTATAGATGCCATAAATATTATGGTGTCTTTATACAAATTTCAGAGTAAAGTCAAATATTTATAGCTGCCTCTTTGAGAAGTACGAAAGAAGTATTGCTGTATCTATAATATAATATAATGTAATATAATTAATTATCCTGGTGAAGATCTTCATTGACTGCTGGGAAATTATGTCTGGATATTGTCTCTACATGAGTCTGACAAATTTTTGTGCACAGTGGTCAGGATATGAGGTATAGCTGGGTAGTATGTTAGATAAAGATTTCTTTTCCTCAGTATATCATCATCCTACACAGACCTCTACCTGTTAAAAGACACCAAATACACACTCACCATGCTAAATATAAACCAAGAAAAAACTATTTCTGGAGGAATTTATATATTAAGTAAATTAATTGTATGTTAGAATAGCACATAGAACCATTCTATACAACAGACATTTTTTTTTCTTCTAATTGTTATCCTACCTTGTGGTAAGAAATTATTTTTTTTAGGTTGCTTGGCATAATTGTGAAAGGAACTTTTGTAATATTGCACATAGCTACAACTTTTGGACCGAGGCTGAAATCACCTATGCTCCAACATCTGAGCTAAAACCAAGTTTCCACATGTATTAGCTTTGTGACTTCAGGTATCATTTTAGGAAGCAGGTTGTGACTTGAAAGGAATCAAAATATCCTATCGCTGCTTTCTACTGTGCATTCTTATTACCCAGCATACACGATTTATAATTTAGTTCTTTTCAAATTTAATTTTATAGTGCATTTATGAACAAGTTCCTCAGCTGTTATTTATGTACCAGCCTTTAGAGGTCATCTCTTTTGGCTTATCTTATAGAAGAGAAAGGAAAAAGTCAGCAGTCATCTTTTTTTACATCTGCGAAAGTATCTTTTTCATACAATTATAACTGTTTGACAGGAATTTCCTCAAAGTTAATGAATATCTTTGGATAGAGATTAAAAATGGAAAATTACATCTTCAGAGATGTACTTTTCTTTAAATTACTAGTATGTGAAAACTGTTTTGGAACTTTAATTGCTGCTACAGGCTTACTACAAAATAAACTTTGCAATAAACCCTGGCTGATCCTTATCTATAACCAAAAAATCTCCACACTGGCAATAGCATAATGTAGGGTGAAATCATATTTAGATTTGGATTTTTTTGCAACTGAATTCAAAAAAAGCAGGATTTTCTCTTCAAACAGCCCCAGTTTCTCTTCTCTGTATGTAGAGATTATCTGGATCCTGCAGTAATTGCTGGGTTGGTCAATTGCTTGATTTTCTACAGTGAGGAGACGTACATACTTTCTGGTTTTGGCCTTACACAGAACTATTCGGGTATGATTTCTCAGGGTAAACTGGACAGTTCAAACCCAGAATTTGAGCAACCTCCTGAGCTGGAAGCCAACTTCTCTGTTCAGTGCCAGCTCTGAATCATAACAATTATGACTGTTTCCAAAAACTGCATCTGAATCTGCCATTTGTTTGACCCTCGTAATTTTGGCAATTTGTATCTCTCTGTTCATCCTATTTTAGTGTGATGCAGGTGAGAGAATCCCGAGTCTCAATCCCAGGAGAGAAGGCTTCATCTAGTGGTCCCAGAGAGGCAACAACTACAAAGGTGATAGGTAAAATCCCTTATCATCACAGAATCACAGAATGGTTGAGAAGGGACCTCTAGAGGTCATCTACTCCAAACTCCCATCCATGACTCCCATCTAGTGGGTAGTCAACTGGAAAATACCTGGAGAATGCACAGACCTACAAGTTTCTTAGCAAGGAGCAAAACTCATATTCCATCCCAGCACTGTAAGAAAATCTTCAGGAGAAGAAGTACATGCAATGAGGCATGAAGGAGGAGGCACACTGCCTAGGCTGGCCTGTGATATTTTAATAGTAGCTGTGTGCAAGTGTGGGATTTGAACCCACCACATTTGGCTTCAGATGTGTGCCCAGTTTATCAAGGCGGGGCATCTTTTGTTCTCAGCTTTAGGAGGCAGCATCTACAGGCAGTGACTGATGGGCCTGGGTAGCAACAAGCAGACCTTTTTGAAGAGCCCTAAATAGATCCCAAGGTGCCATTGCTACAGGACAGACGAGGCACCCTAAAAATAAAATTATAATACATTTTTCTGAGTAGCTGAAGGGAGTTTAAGAGATTTTGATCTTTTTTAGCCCAGCATCTGAAAATGTTTTATGTGATGCTAGGGCTGAACTTGAGAGCAGTTGTTAAAAAACATGCTGATACTTTTTACTCTAGTTCTGTACCAACATATTTGCATGGGCTCTAAAAAAGCAATATCTAGAATCAGAGCAGCTGTATCATCATCTCTATCATGAGCTCCATGCCCACGTTCATTTAACAAGCCCATCTGTTTTGCTTTCAGAATCCATCTGCTCACGTGTGTGTGGTACTTAGCTGGTCTGGGAATCCTGCTGCTAGGACTGGACTGCATGCAGTATCAAAAATTTGTTAGCTCTTCACTACTCTTCATACACTTCAAGTTTCAAGGTATTTGACTTCTGTGGGAGAAAACACAGGTCAGGCAGATTCCTCTTTCCCCTCTAAGGTTTTTCTGCTAAACAACTGCTCTGGTTTATTTCAAACACTGTGGGTGGTGTTTGCTGCCATTACAGGACTGGCACCAACATGCTGGTCTAGCTGGGATGAGAACTAAACTGCTTATGTGACAACTTTACTTCACCACAAGACAGGCAGAGGTTAATTGCACAGGACAGATATACAGCCTCTGCCCCTCTCCTCAGAGCCGGCATTTTCCAAGGCACCTGCAAATGGAAAAGGGGATTTGCTTATTTCAAAGTATCAAGAGGTGATAAACCTTGTTGCAAGTTATGTGATAAATTTTGCTAATTCTGTATTTTGGCAGTGTACTCCCTCCTTAGAAGGTATAGATGGAGTGTCACACAGGAGGAGTTAAAAAAAATACTGGTAGTTAATGACTGCGAATATAACTGCTCCACCTTTTTTTTCCATGACGCAATGCTCCAAGAGAGACTGTTGCATAAGGAGGTAATCAGAGGCAGGTTAAGTTACAAGGAAATGGATACAATCTTCTCAATAAAGTAATGCTATTCAGACAGGGCTTCTGAAAGTACATTTGTTTCTTGTAGGCATTGGACACACTTTACCATTCCTCTCCACTTTTCTGCTAGGGTACTTAGGATGGTTTTCTTCAGGGTGTAGTTTCCTGTTAGTTGGTTTTTTGTTTGTTTGTTTTTCTTTTCTTTGTAAGATTTTTTGTTTGTTTGCTTCTTGTGTAGCCATTTCTCTGATTAAAAAGTATGTTCACATTTTGGTATGCATAGAAGATATATAAAATAGGAATAAAATTATAGTAATTTATATGCGCATATATATGTGCATGTGTGTATGTGTGTAAATGTATTGATATAGATACTAAATATATATAAAAGGAAAAGAGGCTGTCTTTAATCATTGAGGAAGCAGTAAATTCGTTCTCTACTAAGCTATTAGCATTTGAGTATAATCAAAACCAGGATATAGACAGGTGAAGAGGGTATGGGGTGTGGGAGGCAGTGATACTGTGATTTGCAAAGGATTTTCAATGCTGAAAATGTTCATCAGATCTTTTCAGTAGTATGTTATGTATATCTTGCATTTCAAATTTTGTCAAATGCTGAGAAAGTTAACTGAAATAATTTCTCTGAGACAAAGAAAATCTGACATCTTCCTCATTACGCTAACATACTAAGTTTGTTTCTATACTAGTGAAAAATCATTAGTTTGTTAACAGAAAATTCTACTCTTCTCAAAGTTTTCCAAAGAAGTTTCCACATTTGCCATTCCTGAAAACTCCTGTGTGCATCTTCCCAGTTTAAAATGTCATATAAATTCTTTGAGAAGTTTTATAATATCAGCAATTTTTGCTATTACTTTTTTTTTTCATTTGGAAAACCCAGATAATGAAAATGTTGTACTCAACTCAAGAATACAAGAGTATTTCTTGATACTCTTTTGGAATGTTAAATGAGTCATAGGGTTCAATAATACTGCCTCTGAAATAATGAGAAGGCTCTGTCTAGGAAAAAAAAATATTTTGATGCCTGGCTGCTGCATGCTCTAAGCTCTGCAGCTTTGCCCTCTTAAGCCCACACACCGATGCTATTCCACTTCAAAAGTGCTAAAATCCAGGCTGTAGGCTGGGGAGGGTTTCCTGTGCAGCCGAATGTCATACCCCTTATCTCTGGAGTGCAGAGACAGAATTTAACAGTTGTAGTCCTTTTGACTCTAAGTTTAGGGTGTCTTCAAATCAGAGGCTTTTTTCTAACTCTTAGAGCCTCTCTGACTATTCTACCAAACACGCTTCCTCTTTAAGAATCAGTGGGAAAGGAGGATTTTCCCATGATATGTCTTCTTGAATGAATGAGTTATTTTCTTTTATTTCTTACCTGATTGTTTGTGTTAACTTTCCCAAGGACAGGATTATATGAAGAGTTGAAGAAGATTTATTTTTACACATGAATCATAGGATCAATGAACTGGACAGATTTTTACTGAGAACAAACCCCACATAACATTCTGTGTAAAATTTAAAACCAAACTCCACCAAGTCAAGTGGAAAACCTCTGTTCACACCAGCTGCCTTTTGGTCATAGAGCCAAGCAGCTGAGATAAGCATTTGAAGATTCTGCAAGGGTTTATGAACCTTCTGCAGTGAAAACATAGTGACATGAGAGATGCAAGCAATGGCTAATTGACTTCAGTGGATAGGCTGGATAAAGAGAAGCAATGGAAAACTGAGTAGAGATAAACAAAACACAAAGCCAGTGAAAAGAAGAATTAATCAACTCTTGAAATGCATGTTTCTGTATCCTAACAAAAAATTATATATAGTCTATAAAAATTACCACCTATTATAGGTTAATTTTTTTTCTAGATAACATATGCTTACTACTTAAGTCCTGCATGTATTGGTGTACAGACACTTCTCTGGCTGACCATTGCAGCAATTCACAATTGCAAAACACCTTCTGTGTATTGAGGCAACTTCAGCTGTCAAGAACACTTCCCTGGCTTCAGTGGGATACATACAGCATTACTCAAGACAGAGTCAGCTTTGAGGTTTGTAGAGAATCTAAGGTAGGTTTTTATGCCTTTGCTAAAGAATGGTTCCCTGTAGCTAGTGATGACCAGAGGAAGCACTGGGTGCATTTATTTGCATTTTGCAGGTGGGTTCTTGGGATACAGAGGAGAAACAAGAGGGTGTCAGAAAAAAGGTACAGATGAGAAAGGGGCCATGGGATGAACAGCTCCCTATACCACATATTAATACTGTTCTAGCTATTGTTATCAACTGACCTTCATCACTGCCACAAGATAGCATTCTGAGGCATCCCAGAAGATATTTCTAGACTCCTGCTTAGGATCTGAGTCCTCTTAGAAAAGTCCTTATCAAGGGCCTAAATGTGACCTGCAGTACCTGTTCAAACCAGCTTGTGTTGGTGAGAGGGGGAAGCAGAGCTGTGCTTAAATGAGAATAAGGTGGTAGTTGATTTCCTTGAAGACAGAGCACAGCCTCCACACATTTTTTGCTTGCTTCAGAACTGCTTAAGAAACATTGTAACTTTTTTTTAAAAATGAAACTTCTTCAGAGAAAAAATCCACTACCCCTCAGCATTTTTGAAAGCAGCACTTGTTCAGCACACTTGTGCCGTTTATCTAGCGGCAAAGAGTGAGTCAGAAATGTGGCTTAGCACAACTGGGTCAGTCTTTACTTTGCCCTTTGCAAACACAGGTTACACCTCTCCACTTCACATGTTGTCAGAGTTGTAAATATGAGCTACAGCACTAAAGAAATCACTTCAGCCTCCAATTTCAATGCTTGAACTCATGGAAAAGCATTAAGAAATATGTTTATCGTATCTGCCATAATCTGTCAAACTCTGTTTTCAAAGGAAAATTCTCGTTGTTGCTGATGGCATTGTAAGGCTAAAACTGGTGGCCTTCTTTTAGTCATTAACTTTTTTTGTCCCAGAAGTTAAACATTTAAATTAGTATTTCTGTATTCATGGCAGTGACAGGTGCTAAGCTTGAGAACAGTGGCTACTTTTGACAGCCAGCGTGGGGACACAGCCTCAGAAATCACTCAATGACTCAGTGTCCTGGTGCAGGGTGAGCTAAAGAGGGGATTTACTGTTTAAACATTAAACATGTTGCTTAGCTATTAAACAATTAGATTGTTCTAAGCCTTAAGAGGAGACCAGCCTGTCGAGTTCTAGATTTTCAGCAAATGTGCCCAACAAGGTAATTTTTCAGTGATATTCAGATCACCTGAAATGGAAATAATAAAAGAAAAAACAGTACAACCACTCTCTGGGCAACTCCTCTTGATTTTGCCTGTCTTACGAACAGAAGGGCACTTTACTCTGAAGTAATAGCAGAAATTAACTTCATGGGTTATTAGTTATCCTGGGTTATATATGTCCCTCTAGAGCTAGAAACATCACTTAGCCCTCCCGCAGCAGTTTATGACAGGTCTCTTTTTTGTTCTTTGAGGTGATATTTAATTCTTATGCCCTGCAGTGCTGCTAAAACCTCTCTGTTATTTGGTATGAGGCACAAAAGGGTCTCCAGGGCTTCCTGGCTGAATCTGCTGGAGATGCTTATTCATGGTGAGCAGAGTTCTGTGTACACACCTGCTGGCTGGGGAAAGCCTTAGGAAAAGTTTTTAGGAGAGTGTTCACATGGGTGTAATTACTCTGATACCCAGATTAGTCCTGGCTTTGGGGAGGTGGTTGCCTGTAATCCAAAGAAGCAGCAACACATTGCTCCCTCAGGGCTTCATACTGGAATAACTGTGACTGATGCTGAGTGTGACCTAAGGAAACCGCAGAAAAGCAGAGTTCATCACTCTGCATTCAGCACTTCATTTATGGGGCTGGTTTTGGAGATTAAAAAAATAGTTATGCACCTTCCCTCATGTTCTGCATCTGTAGCCAGACAATCTGCTGCTTCTACCATTCCTGGAGGCCTGGAATATTAGGTGGCTGATGATACCTGTCCACTTTCTCAACTTTTTCCAATTAAATAAAACAAGTTGTGCAGACACAATAGCTAACAGAGCAAGGGCCTTAAAATGGCTAGCTAAAGTTCAGACCTGCATCTAAATTGCTGTCATTAAAGTGCCAACATGAGCAAGGTATAATGCCTCTGGTGGACCTGGTTTATGGGGATGGTTGCTAAGCAGTCCTGGAAAGGTCTGTGGAAAAACACATCCTCAATGGACTATTGATTTCAGATAATAAATCATTTGATAGTTGAGATATTAATTCACTAATTAATGGATTTAGAGACAGGTCCAAGGCCCTGATGACACAGCCCTTATAAAAAGAATCAAACCCCCAATGGAATAGGTTTTGAGAAGTGATTGTTAACATAAGGCATGTAGATGAGTGACCAGCCCCCACTCCCAGAGAAAACCACTCTTAGTCAAGCATGTTTGTATCCTATAATCCTTAAATCTTCAATGAGGCTACTTCTAAACAGGTAAAAAACAAATCTATGTCCCCTGTTTGGTGTATGTTTTCACTTAACTCCTGGAACATCATGGTTGCATGTACTATGGGCACAGGCTTTCCTTGTGTAATTGTGATTCCCATACAGCTGTAGACATAAACATGAACCATCTCTTTGGCTGATATAGCCCGGAAAATTACTTCCTATTTCTAATGGAAATTCTAGATTTTTAAACAAATTTATTTTATTAACACACAAATGTATTTCAGAAATGTGGTCTGTGCTTAAGTCTCCTGTAAGGTAGAGGAAGATATTTTTGGAGAAAACTGGAAAAAGTCTTTGGCTGCTTTGGAGAACTCACTAGGAAGAATGGTGAAATTTATATTTTTCTTCTGAACAAGGAGCACAGATTTTACAATATTGCTATATGGACTGTGTCAGGGAAAATTTGAGAAATATGCAAGAGTAAGCTTCTCTGCACAGGGCTCATTTTCATCAAAATAAAACATCAGCAGTAGAATATAACATTTTTTTTAATCTTCTGAAATTGTCAGTCAAACTAAAACAGAAATTAAAGTTATGGACAAATATTTATTAATATGTTTATGATTTTCCCTCCAACCATTTTGATTTTTGATTATATTTACAAGAGAAGACCTATAACATTTCTTGTAGGGGATCCAGTTACTGAAATAGTCACATTAACACTCCAGAATGCTTCTCTGATTACCAAGACAGGTCAGAACATCAAGCATGAAAATATGACTTCATGATTTTTAGGGAATCCCTAAAATATGGAGCTAAATCTATGATACCATGAATATTCTCATTGTTTTCAAATTACTTCTTTTGTTTTTCATTGTGAAAGCAAAGTTTTTATAATATTTATAATAGCAATGGATTAATCTTCCTACTTAAAAGATAAAGCCGGATTAATAAACACAGACAACACACAACCCTGTAACTCAAAGCCATCCAGTAAGAAAGTCCCAGTGTCTACTCCAAAAAAAGTAAAACTAAACTCTCCTAACACCTCTATGAACCACTCAGGCTACTGCAAACTTGTGTGGTGTATCTACCAATGCCTCCCTTTCCCAAACAGCATTCTGTGGGTACCCTGGGCAGTCCCTTGCTCTGGTAGCAATTTCCAGTAATAACCAATAAATGGATTAAAAGGTAAACAAATGGAATCATGTGAGTTAGCATCTTGATGTATGAAGTAACATGCACTTTGTCACGTGAAACGCTGTTAGCACTGTATCTGGTAAAACAGACAATGCCTGCGAGCAGAATTAAAGAGATGAAAGTACAGCGGGCGCAGATGGCAGGGCGCAGCGCGGGCGGCGAGGCGGCGGAGGGGGCACTGCGGGAAGGTCCTCTATGGATCAGCTGGAATCAGGCAAGTGCGGCGTACGTGCTTGCTGTTTGTGCTATCATTGAAATGGTGCGGAGCGACCTGACAGAAAATTGTTCTGAAGTGGAAGCAGATGCATTGAGCTGTCAGGCGCAGAGCCATGACGAGACACCGCGGCGCCAGGAACACACCTTCACGTCTCCCCTGTCCCTGAGCCCCCTCCCTTCCCTTCTTGGGCAGCATTGAGGCTCAGGGATATTTTTCTCTGAATGGTGAGGTCCTCAGTCATGGCTTCAGGAGAAGCTGCTTCTTGCACAGATACCTGCAGGGCTGGGACAGTGCGAGGGGCAGTGGAGGGGGCTGAAGGTGCTGCTGCTGTCTCATGCAGCCTGCCTGGGTGAGGCAGAGGTAATAGGAACATTGTACCCCATTCTGCTGCCTTAGGCAAAGCTCTGCCTGGATTCAGAGACCTTCCACCTGTGGCGAAACCCTCAGCATCTGTGGGACCAGGTCTGGTGGCAATGAAAAGCGGCATGTGTCAATATATTGATGGAATCTTCACAAGCACTTCAGTACCTCATACCATGCTGAGCTTCACTGCAACCCTCTCAGCTAGGTCCAAAGTCAAATAGGGTCCACTCCCCTGCTGCATCATTCTGTTCTGTAAAGGCAATTCCTATTCAAATGGTGGATATTCTCATCTATACAATCCATCCATTAAATATATTACTTTGGTGTAATAATAGAGTCTCATCTCTAATAATTAATCTCAATTCCCATTTTCTTTATTCTCTCAGTGTTTTGGGGTCTGTGTCAAGGCATTATTTTCCTTTTCATTACTGGCATGTGAGTCTTCAGGCTCAAGATTAATGATATCTTTCCCTCATTGTATTTTATTCCCATTTACCAACTTCTCATTTTCTTAATATAAAAAGAAAGTTAGCCTATTAACCAGAACCCCAGCAGTGTCAGAGCTAGAAGGATTTCTGCAATCTATGCCCTTTTATTTTTGGAGTTGAGGAGAGTAAGAGGACAAATGATGGCAAATATCTGGATGGTGCCCCAAGGAAGGGTCCGTTTTCCCGTGTGTGGGTGAAACTTTGTGACTAAAAGCACATGACCTGGGTGTTGAAGCATCTCTGTCTCTGCCAGCATGCAGCAGCCGTGCTCTGTCATCCCTCGCTGCCTGTAATGGACAGGGCAGCAGTGAGGAATATTTTCCATGAGAAGGGAACTTCCTCCACTTTTGTATGACTCAGTCTTTTCCCACTCAAAGTCTTCCTTCCCCTCTTATGGCAAAGTGAAATTCCTCAGGCTGTTCACAAATTTCCAAGCATTGGTCAGGGGGCTGGTGCACCTGCGAGGCTGTGACACAGTGGCTCAGTTCCCTGCTCTGCAGTGTATTTTGCCTGTGTTATTGGATGGGGGTATGAATTCCAGCATCGATGAGAATGATGAGGTGATATTAGACAAAAGGGTCTATGGGACACCTTCCTCTTCACAATACTTCACACTACTGAAGATGTCTCGGTTCAGTGCAGCATCCTGCAGGTAGATAACTAGAAGGGATCCTAGGAGAGCAGGTATTGATGCTCTCATAACTGTATTTTTCAGAAAGGTTTTCTTCATCTGCAGAAAAGGTCATAAAATGGGACATGCAAGTACCATTACATCTTGTAATGAGCTTGTAATTTTAGACTGAATTATATTTATTATTTATAATAAATAGTGCTATCACCTTCCCCTGAGGGTTAGACTTCTCTTCCTATGGATGGTCTGACTGGGACAAGAAGATTCAAAAATGAAAGAACATTTTCTTTTTGTATTCCTTTTCCATGTAAAGGAAATGTCCTCAGAACAGGCAATGTTTGTGTGTTTCTCCTATATCAGAGATTCTAATAAAACAAATAAAAGAAGATACAAAGATATTGCATCAAGCTAGAGAATTAGATGGTGTATAATGTAATATTTTCATGACTGATTTGTAGATAAATAAAGAATATTTTTTATTAATATCATGTCTTAAAATTTGCCATTAAAACCACAGGCTTAGTGACTTTTTTCAGGTTCTGAAGGTAAGTGACAACTACAGATATTCAGCTAATTGATTCTGAACTTTAACACTCCACAGAACCAGCCTCTGATAAATTTGTGGGAAAAATAACTCCTACTTCCTGCTTTAGTTTTATTGAAAGGCAAGAAAGACATGCTTTGCTATGGAGGCATGCAGAATGGTGTGCTCTAAAGATTTTATGAGTTTGAGCTTTGGAATACCGTCTTACTCACAAGTGGTGAAGTCATGAGTAAATCATGGGTGAGATTCCATTCTTTCAGGAAATACAGAAACCTGGTGTTCAGCAGTATCTGATGGAATCAGATCCCAGTGCCTTTAGAAACAGGATTTTGACAATCACATATTCAATATTTGCAACACACACTGAGACACACATGAATATATTATCAGTCATATATTTATATACACATATATGAGAATATATGTACAAGCAATCATATATGCTTATACAGTGTGTGCTTTTAACTGCCTGAATTAACAGAATGTATATCTCTTAATTAACAGAAATGAGATTGTGCCTATCACATGTTTGAGAGGGGGAAGCATATAGACAATATACTATATATTATTTAATATATTAAATATATAACATACTACATAACTATATACCATAGAATATAAAATATCTATATTATATATCAGGCATATACATATATATGAACCTGCATACATTTATGTATACAGCATGTATTCTTTTAACTCTCCAAATGAACGGAGTTTTATTTACTATGAACAGAAAGCTGTCTTTCATATAAGTGGTAGAAGCCCCTTTTCTGCACTCGATAATGGCGAAATACGTATATTCATATTCACACAAACATATGTAAAATTACTTTAATAATACATATATACATATATATAATCATTCACATGCATGCATATATAATATAACATAATATAATGTAA
>VZDJ01007754.1:22367156-22465353 GCA_008694505.1 Cyanoderma ruficeps
TATAATATAATATAATATAATATATGCAGTGTTACATATAATCTATAATCTATATTTACGATATGTATTTATAATATATATAAAATATATACATGTATCATATGTAATATATAATATATAAATAATATATTATTATATTATGAAATATAATATATATTATATATGTAATCCATATTATGTTATTATATGTATTATTATCATACACACATTAACATGTACATGTATAGATGCATACATACATACACATAGTCTCTAAATTGCTTTTAGATACACGGACTTAGAGACTATATATGTATCCACAGGCGTGTAGAGTGTGTTAACACTTTAGATTAGTTAATACAAGTATATATGTATGTATTCATATGACTGCGTGCATATCTCTCTCTTGGAGTAATCTGCAGTTGAAGGGACACCCTCGGCTCTGCCTCCACCTGTGCAGCTCCGCAGGTGCAGTGGGGCAGGAGCCGGTGCCGGGGTACCCGAGCACCCGCTCTGGCCGCAGCTCCTGGCGGCGGCTGGGATCCGGGACACGGGGGCACGGTCCCGCCCGGGCGCTGCCCCACCGGCGGCCGGCCGGACCCGGGGGCGGCGGGGGCGGCTGCAGCGGGGCCGCCCGCGCCTCGTCCCCGCGGGGGCGGCCCCGGGGGCGGCCCGGGGGGAGCAGAGTCCCTGGCGGCGCCGGCCGGGACTCGCCCAGTCACCGGGGAGGAGGCGGGGCCGGCGGGGCCGCGGCGGCGGCAGGTGCCCGCGGCGCGGGGATGGTGGCGGCGGCCGGCGCGGGGCGGTAGGGCAGCGCAGCGGGGACCATGGGCAGCCGCGGCCGCCCCCCGCGCCCCGCCGCGCCTCTGCTGCCGCTGCCCGCGCTGCTGCCGCTGCTGGCGGCGCTGGCGGCCGGCGCGGCGGAGGCGCGGGCCACCTCGGAAGGGCAGCTGCCCGGCGCCGCGGCGATGGGCACCGGCACCCCTCCGAGCCCCAGCGGCACCGCTTTCGAGGAGACGCGGCTCCACGTCTTCACCCTGGACTACCCCCACGTGCAAATCCCCTTCGAGATCACCCTCTGGATCCTGCTGGCCTCCCTCGCCAAGATCGGTGAGCGGGGCCGTGGGGCGACCCTCCCTCCCGTGGGGCTGCCGGTACCTGGCCGGGCCGCCGCTCCCGGGGCCGGCGCGCACTGCCGCGCTGGGGCGGCCCGTGCCCGGCGCGGGGGGCGCGGGGCGGGCGGAGGGCGCCGATGCTCCTCCGCGGAGCGGGATGACCGGGCGGGATTTGGCTGGGAGAAGTCGGGGTCCTCTCATTTAGGAAAGGTGCAGAGGAGAAAATAGACTGGTAAACCCCGAGATAGGAGGACCGTAAAACCCGGAGTTCACCCGGTGCATGACTGACTTTTTCTCGATCCCACTGCTGTCATTTGAGCACGCTCTTCTTTTTCTTAAAATAACGCCGGGTATAATGACAGTCTCAAAGCAGAACAACGGATCGATGAAAAGCAAATATTTATGAGGGTAGAGTATGCTTCCTCCTTACTCTGCTTTTCCACCATTCACTTGAGTCCCGAGAAGAAATAAAAAAGCACTGTAAGAGTAAGAAAGGCCACCTCTTCCCTCATGTGGAAAGCATTTGCATTGCATAGTTTCACTGAGTTTTGTGCAGCTTGTATGTCATGTTTTTAGTTAGCTTCTATGTCCCAGAGAAATTAGTACAGCGTAATAATCCAAGGAATGTCAGGTAATGGTGGGCTAGATAGCTATTTAAAATCCAGTAAATCTCTATGAATTATGAACTTTGTATCTTCTTGTCTAGAAGATAATGTAAGGAATAAAGCTCTGGGAACAAAATAAATAAGTTTACCCACACTACAGTTGTTTCATTCAGAACTCTGACTTTGCAGCACAGATTATCAATAAAAGTACTATCATGCTCATTCTGATAAAGCATTTTTATCAAAGTTAAAACTTTTAACCTCTGCTTGTGACAGTTAAATAGACTGTGTCACAATTTGGTTAGTGATCAGGTAATTAGGATTCTGAAAAAACCAAAAAATTGTACTCACCTCCTGCCATGTCTAACATTGTCGATGGGGGCCTGATCCTTGACGCAAGTAACTTGGTCTGCTGTCATTACTTCCTGCAGAAATACTGTGCTGCAGCCATTAAACAGGCATGCATCCTGATGCATGGGTCTAAATGCATTAAAGGTGCATGCTTAGTCCTAAGTCTGCATTTAGGTATTTGCAGAATCAGGACAGAGTTAAATATGTTGCACTCAAATATATAACGAACTGTAATAATCAGGAAATAGGGAGTTTGGCAGAGAATTTAGGCTGGTGGGTATTGAAAATTGCTCTGGGTTCTGAGTTTAGATAAAGCAAAGACTCTTGAAGAAGCTAAAACTATTGAAAAAGTTTTAATTTTATTAATTTTATTAAAGGTTTTTATTAAAAGGGAAGCCACTTGAAACATGTAAATACACATACAGACACAATAATATGTAATTTCTTTAAAACTATACATTTTAATTATCATGGTATTTTGCTAATGCATAGGCATCTAAAAAGTTTTCAGAAAAAAATAAGTTGCCTGACTGATTTATTTTTCCAGTCTGATTCTAGTAAGTAAGCAAGCAAACAACATAGGTGAAGAAAAACACATATAATTTTTAAATCCTTTCAGTTAGTTACACCAAATGAAAGCAAGTGTGGCTAATCTAGGGCATGCTGTTGTCAGTGTGTGTGCGCAGAGCAATGAGGGCCAGATCCAGGAGTGGCCCTAGGTGTGGCAGTGCTCAGCTTCACCACACCTATCTGCAGGCGCCCTGACTCCAGGACTGGAATTAGGAACATCCAGTTCTTGCTCCTGGAGCTCTGTCTGTGTTTCCTTATCCAGTGAGTGCATCAGGTAAACCTTCCCAGGTCAGTCTCCCATCTCTCCTAAGTCACATTCCATACCAAATGTTCACTGATTTATGCCTTGTTTTCTATTGAAGGTAGCCCAGATTTTAAACCACCAAGATACCTAAATGGTGCTCTGCCATGTCCTACTGGTCACTAGGACTGAGCCATGTCAAAAGGATGGAGATGGGTTTCCCAGCCCAACTCGCTGCCTGTGGCCCTAAGAGAGGCCCTCTGAGAGACGAGGCTCTCTGATGCATTCCTCTCCTCATCATTTCGTGCTGGGCAGCACAGGCATCTTGCCCCTGACATGCCAGGCAGCGTGAAATCCACCTCGAAACTCCTGCACTGCCCAGGAAACTTCGGTGCTTAATCTGGCATCACAAATTCCTTTCTGGGGCTAGGCACTGAATGCTTACATTTGGCACTGCTGAGTATCAAACCTTTATGAACAGATCCCTGAGGTCTTTTCAGCTGTGAGGAACTCAGAAGATAGGGTCCTGTGTAATAGCAGCTCTCTCAGTGGGTGAAAGATCCCAAAGAATACTCAACTGCAGCAGCTAGTCATGGATCTTTTAGCAAATATGTTTTCACGGAAGTTTCCCCAGAGCTGAAATGTTCCAGCATTTGCAAATTTTTATAGGGAATTTACTTGAAAGATTTGTCTGATCCTTCCTGTGATCGTGTCACTGTAAGCTTGGTTTAGAGGGAGCAAGAAAGGCAGCATAAGAAAGGAAAGCCTGAGGTTGTCAAGCAGAACTTGAACAATTTGACAAGGTACATTTTCACAAGGACGTTAGGAACATGGTGCTTTTTATTCCAGTATAGGACATGAGCACAATTTGAAATCTAATAAATTGCCTTGAATGGAATTATTTTATGACTACCTCTACTTATTTCTTATTTTGTATGTTGATACCAGAGGTATGTTGCTCACATGCTGATGAGTATATTAGATGGGACCATTGCACGTGAATATGCTGGAGTCTCTAAGCAGTGAGACTAGTCTACATAATCCCCAGTTTTACTTAATTTTTATGCTACTAAACCTACAAAATATTATGTAACCAATCCAGATTCCCATTATTTCTATGTTTAATCACAAATCCACAATGAGAAGTGTTTCTTCTGGCAATTGAGCTGATACCCTTCCAACCCTGCTCTCCTGAAAGATGGTTTAAGCTGTTCTGAGGTACTCATCTCAGTGGGATTTCCAGCATCAGAAAGCACTGGAATTCACCCCAAAAAAGAAGGAAACTGGGATTCTAAGGACCTTTATCTTGAAATATGAACTTGACTTTAGATAAGTGTCCTAACTGCCATTTTTGCCATCATATATGGAGGATGCTTATTCAATAAACATCTTCCCTGCTGTTGGAGCTGAGTCACTGCTTAACCTGAAGCCCAAGGCCAGGGTCAGAGGAGAAGAAAGTAGCTGTAGTCTTGCATTCAGCATGAAAGTCTGAGTGTTTCTGTACTGCAGGGGATCTGCTCCCTGGGTGATCCTGACCCCTGTGGCTGTGAATCCATCAGAGCAGGGAAGATGTCCCTCATTGGGCAGGGCATCTACTACTGACTTGACATGCACTGGAGTCTAAATCTTCACCCTCTGCCTTCAAATCCAGAAGCATAGCATGTCCCTAATCGCCCTTGAATACTTTCCATGTAGGCAGGAAGTCTTCCAGGAATGTTGATGCTGTTTACATGAATAAAAAGCATATTTAACTTAGTGGGAGGCTTTCCATTACCTTTAAGAATGAGGTGGAATCCCAGATCTCTGAGAGGCTATGAACCTTCCAGAGTGATTGTAGAGAAGAAAAGATTTCGATTTTTTTTATTCACAGTAGACATTTCATTGCCATTGTATTACAACTGGTTGGGGTTTCTTTTTATTTTTGTCAAAAGCTGCATTTACAAAATTTCCCTTCTCTTGAATTTTTGTTGAGGAAATGATTTAAAATTTATTTTTGAAGGGTTTAAAAAAAACTTCTGGCAAAAGTCACTTTCTCAGGGGAAACTTCCTGACCATTGTATTGGAATTGCATTTCTGCCACTGCAGAAACTAAGATGAATCATAAAATGTTTATGTGGAAGCGGCTGAAAGGTGAAGAGTCAAGTCTCCAACTGCAAATTCTTGATTTTTCCAGGATCATTACCTGTTCTGCCAATATAGGACATTGGCGATTCTGGTTTTGAAGAATGGCATTGAATTTGGCAGTCCTTCTACTAAGTCACATAGGCTGTGTTTCTAGTTATTTAAAGCAGTCTGTCTTCATTCAAAAAGGGAAAAAAATCCAGCTTGAGCTGCTTGCTTTCAAAAATAGCTTTAATAGTTACAGAAGATATAAGTAAAAAGTCCATAGATTAAAACAACTTTGATTTTGCTCCTTCTTAACCATTTGTTTTTCCTAGTTATAAGTTCAGGCTTTCTTTTAACTGGAAAAAAAATTCATGGTGAAAGGAAAATTAATAAAACAGATATTACAAGAAACATAACCCTGAAGCTGGGAAACTGGATGTAAACTATAGCAAGATTGCAGTAATTTAACTGTTTCGACTACAGGGGTGATTTTTACTGAAATAGTTTTACTGAAATAGACGCCCGTTATTACCACAGCCAGTGTTTCCGTGCAGCTCGCATTTAAAATAATTAAAATGCTTTTTAGTTAGGCAGGGATTGTGGGATCTTGTGGGTGTGGATCAATTTCTATATAATTATATGGGCCAAATATAGATAAGGAGGAGTCTGGAAAAGATTGGCATCGCTGGGACCTGCAATGTGACCTTGGTGCATAAGGTTGATCATTCCATTAGATTGGCCAGACTAAGTTGCTTCAAAACTTTTCTTATTCATTACCAGAATTATCCTTAAAACAGCCAATTTCTAAAAGTATTTGGAAGCTTTAAATCAAAACTGCATGGCTTTGAGAGTTTTAGAAGGCTAAGTAACATTCAACCTCTAAGTCCTCATTTAGAACATTTTAAAATTAATTTCTTCACTACTTTGCAGATTTTTAGGAGAGAATCCTGACTCTACTGCAATTCATGCAATACAGAAGAATGAACATAATAATATAGGCTACAGTTTGCTGTCACTTTATGGAAAACATGTTGATTCTTGTGAAATTAATTTGGAGGCTCCTCTAAAAATAATAATTGTGTCTGTAAATGCTTCCTCCTGGGGGTGAGGGAATTGATCATGGGTGACTGGGTGGAGGTCACATGTGCTAGTTCCCCTCGCTAGCTTTGAGACTCTGAAAGTAAAAATGAAATTAAAGTACTCTTTAAACTCCTTTGTGAAGCTCTCCAGAGAGGAAACAGTGGTTAGTATGATTTTTTTTTTCTCTATCTAGATGTAATTTACCCTAGAGAAGTGTTTGGATTGTGTTTCTAGAGGATTCCACATTTAAAAAAAAAGCCACAGTTTCACAGAGAGAGCCCTTGCGCACAGTTGCAACATCCAGCCTAGCTGTTGAGTGGAATGCCTAGCTATTAATTTGTCTCTCCACCAAATCAGGTGAATTGACTATGCTAGCCAATATATTTGCCTTGATCCACTGTGGATATCCAGTTCAGTCTTTGCAATGAAAATCAAATTGCTGTTTGTTTAATATAGAAATGAGAATAACAGAATCCGGAGTAATCTTACGGATTCTGTACAAGTAACCATTTCCCTTTCTTCTGTTTGAATTTCCTTTGAAGGCTTTCATCTCTATCACAAGTTGCCCTCAATAGTACCTGAAAGCTGTCTCCTTATTCTGGTTGGATTGCTTCTTGGTGGGATTATTTTTGGAGCAGAGGAGAAGTCCCCACCTGTAATGAACAGTGATGTGTTTTTCTTGTATCTGTTACCACCTATTGTACTCGACGCTGGATATTTTATGCCGACTCGTCTGTTCTTTGAGAACTTTGGTACCATATTCTGGTATGCTGTGGTGGGCACACTCTGGAATGCCATTGGCATTGGAATTTCCCTGTATGGAATTTGCCAAATCAGTGCATTTGGTTTGACTGATATCACTTTGCTGCAGAATTTGCTCTTTGGCAGCCTCATTTCAGCTGTGGATCCTGTGGCAGTGCTAGCTGTCTTTGAAAATATCCATGTCAATGAGCAGCTTTATATCCTGGTGTTTGGAGAGTCTTTGCTGAATGATGCTATAACAGTGGTAAGTTACTTGATAAATGATTAATTGATAAAAATGATGAATGATTGTTTACATGCCACTCCATTGTATATCTTTGTATCTTGTTATTACAAACAAGTTTGCTATTACAAGTTTGCTACTAGATGGAAGTCAAGGAGTGCTAGTGTGTCTAATTCTTTAAACTTTAGATTTAGAAACCACAGTAGTCTTACTACATGAGAGTAATGGTAGCATATTTACTGTATGGATTTTACTATTGATCACTCTAGTTTCTGTATCTTTGTAATTCTATTACTTCTGTAATCTGAAACTGTAGGCTTTCCTCACCTGCACAAATGCTGTTGGACAGGAAATGGAAAGGGCCAGTGTGGGGTGTTGCAGTGTGTTAACGGGGAGGATGGCAAATCATGGAGATGGCACAGGACCTTGCTGAGGTTAACTTTTTTGCATATGCCCGTCCACTTGGAACTGCCCTGAAATCACCAATACATGTATCCCAGGCTACAGATGAGATATGACAGCCACCTGGAGGCAATAATTTCTAATCATTAACTAGCTGAACTGGGGTTGCGGTGCTGACCTGTGGACAGCAATCTGAAAATTCCATTTTTCCCCCCAGTGTCCCTCATTTGTACCTGATGACACTGTCTGGGGCATTACTCCCTTTTATCCATGCCTTGAAATCCTGCCCATGCCAACCATGTCCAGCATGCTTTCTGTTTTGTGAGACATAGAAGTCCAGTTTTTCATATACTGGAAGGATCAGAGAGATTCATGAATTGGGTCTGCACTTTCCTGTCTCTGGCTTCTTATTCCAGTCCCATTCTATGCAAATTTTCGTGCTTTCCCCTTTTCTTGGGCTTTACCTTACCTGTTTTTTTTATTTCATGGACCTCACCTGCTTAACACATGTACATGTCATAATTTATTCTGAGCTTTGATATTGATAAATTCATGTGTGTCTGTGGGAATACTTTATTATTTTTTTCACTTACACTACATGCTTTACCTGAATCTGTTGCTATCCAGTCAGCTGAATCACATCTCCTGTTACAGGCTTGCCTTAAAGCCTAGCTTTTCTCATTAGCTTAGAGTTGAAACTGTGTGCCAATGCTAAACTGGTATTTTAATGCAGTCCTGTAAATAAATAGGTGTGCATTCTGAGCTTCAAAAGGATTAACAGTTCAGCCATGGCTGGGTCTGTCTCTAGTCATTCTAATGGCCACTTGCGCGATGAACGTCAATTCATAAAATTTTTTTTTTCTTAGGGAAAATGATCTGGTTATTTAGAACTTGTTTGGTGGATTTTTCCAACAAAAATCAGTTTTTTCAATGACAAAGTCAGCCACTGGGGCAGCAGTTAGTACAGCATGATTTGCTAGGAAAACTCTGCATCCCGATCACTGGCATATTCATATGTGCTATTTCCCAAAGGCAAATTTATCTAAACCACCATTTTTATGGAGGCTGGCATGCCAATTTAACGTGTAGCTTTCATGTAGGCATCATTATTGCCTTCTCTGGAGGTTTCCTTATGGCCTGCCACCCCAGATGCCCTAACAGAGGGAAGATAATCTGAGGAGTCTGTAGGGACAGTCCAGTAATGCACTGGCCTTACATATATTTATGGAGGAGTGAAAGAAATGTAGAGTACTTTTGCTCTTACTTCCTATCGCTTAAAGGTAGCACTTGGACAGAGATCAGGTTGTTTCCACATGCACAGAATTGGTCTGCTAATGGTTCCTTATTATGTTTTTGCACACCTGCAATCATGTGATTATACTGAAAATGTGACCCAGGCCATCGCACGGATTCCTGGGGCTGTCCTTAGGGGACCTTGCCTTCCCTGCCCACAGCAGATGCTGCTGGAGCAGCCCTTGCTGGGTTACTCAGCCTTGTGCTTCGGGAGGTGATGTTTTGTGCTCTCCCTTCCTCTGCCCCTGTTTAACGGGGAGCTGACAAGACCAGCAGAGCTCAGAGTCTTTCAGCTTTCACCTTCTGGAGCCCTTGAGTCCCACCTGCTCTGGCAGGAGCCTGCAGTGGGAGGTAGGGGTGAAGTAGGAAGGGAGTTCAATGCAGGTTGGCCACCTATGCAAGCTGCCTAATTTCTGTGGCCACTGCAATATCAAAAAACCAGAGGCTATGCAGATAGGCAGTGCAAAACAGAGTGGTTTTATTGAATGTACTTTTATTAGAATAGCAGTGTCATCTATGCTTTCCTTCCCAGAGAACACGCTCCCACACCTTCATTTTGTGTACAAGGAAAGGTGTGTATCCTCAGGATTATCAGTTTTGCTGCATTTTTTCAGGTGGTCTTCCATGCCTAATGGTTTTTGTGATATGTCTGTGCATGTTCTTTTTCCCCCACTGGTGGAATTTTGGAACTTGAATTTGGCAGAGGACAATGTTTGACAATTGGATTCTTGATCAGAGCTGATGCTTTACCAAAAAGCTGAGTCAGACATAAGGGGCAAGGTGATAATAAATTATAAGATTATAGCTGAGTGTTAGCAGTTCAAACTCCAGTTCTGGGTTTAAAATCAGAAAGAAGGAGCCAGTGTCATTATAATAATATTATTCCCATGTTGGAAAACATTACAGCAGTATTTTGTACTCTGCATCTGCTGACAATATTATTTTAATGTGCTTTAAAGTAATTTTAGAATTAAAACCTGAATAAATGAGAACTGATGAAAATAAGCAATTAGTGTCACAGAGATACTCTGAGACACGATTAAAAAGTGGTCAGTGACTAATATTACTTGGTGTGTCCTTCAGTGAGTTCAGCTGAAGGCTATTGAGTAAATGAAAATCTTGAACTTCAAAAAACCTTCCTGTTCTCACATCAAATGGATTAAAAATTTGACCAGAGTTGATGTGTGCTGCACCTGGAAGTTTAGAGAAAGCTCAGTAAAACTGAACTGCTGTAGAGTAAAAGGGAAGCAAACTTGATTTTGATCTCATTTGCAACAGCGTAAATAAAAAAAAAATAGGAATGAGGTTAAAATCCTGTTCATGACATTCCATAGTTTTAGCTGCTGCCTTAACCATGGCTGAGGTACAAAACAGAAAATTGTTTTCTTCTTTCAAATAATATATGGCATTAGACTTAAGATTTATGAGGATGACTCCATGTGGAGCAGCAGGCTCCATTCTATTTGCAGGGTGGATACTTTGCTGTGAAGATGAAGTGACATTATGGAAAGGCTTGGATAGATCAAAATTCTCTGCTTCTTTACAAGAACCTTGCAGTTCTCTTACTTTAGAAACTGGCCTTATATATATTTATATACTTACTTTTTAAAATATAAGAAATACTATTTAAAACTCCAATTAAATAAAATAATCAGCTTCGCTAATATCTACCACAAGAGTATTCTGCCAGGTCAAATCCTGTAGGTGTCTTAGAGAAGAGCACAACTCTGGGATCGTCCCAGGTTTCAACAAGTGACTCAAGGAAACTCTTTGCACACAACACAAGTCAACAGTATTCTTCAGTCTGTGATTAATGGAGTCCTGGGAGTATGTGGAATGAGAGGTCCTTGTAAAGTGTCCAGCAAAGGCACTCCTACTGTCAGTAGGTTTAATTCTGGTTTACTTCTCTCCATGCAAATCCATGAGGTCTGCAAATCAAAACAGGTGGAACAACTGTGAAGCCTATGACATTGCTTTCCTGTCTGGCACAGTACGTAGTAACAAGGAATGGGAAAAAAGGGCTGGGAATCTGCCTCAGAGCAGAAAGGGGTTTGTCCAGATGAAAAAGGACACTTCTCCCAAGTGGAGTCATTCTGAGACCATCATTCCTATAAAATAAATAGTCCATGATCCTGCTCTTACTGTATTTGCTCCTGTGTAATGAAAATTACTGGTGACCATTCTAGGTTTGATTTAACCTTCTATTTTCATGCTTGCTCTGGAATATATTTTCTCTTTTCTGTTTCAGTTCTTTCCTTTCACTTAGCCCAAAGGACCCACAATAAGCCATGTCTTTGCATTAAACTTCTAGTTTTGTAAGACTCATCCCATTTTGACTAAGAGGCGCTGAACAGCTAGTGTTCTGTCCTGTGAGAGAGAACAGGACTGCAAACATGAGAAATCCTTCTACAGCCACTACTCAAACACCTACTTTGTTGGCACAATGCAAATACTGATAAAACATTGTTCTCTCAAATAGCATTCCTGATAGAGAAACCTGTTTGCTGTACTAAGAAGTCCAGAAAGAAAGCAGAGATTTAACTCCTGCAAGCTGTCTAAGATGAATGGTCTTCACTGGCTTAGTCTGTGAACCCACTGGTACAGGAATAGGTGCCTGTGACCAAAGTTAGCTTTGTACAAGAGGACGGTGTAGCCACCCTGGTACTGCAGGGCTGGGAGCATACATGCAAGACCAGGGAATGGTTAAATCTCCCAAGTGGATCTGCTGATGGGAGAACCCTTTAAAGTTTCTTTAAGAGTAACTGATTCCATTGGTTTCTGTTTTGGGGAAACTAAAATACTGGATATTAGAGAAATGTGGACTTTAGATTGTTCTGTTTACTGTATAAAACAAAACGGGTATCTGGCTAAGAAAATGTGATAATCCCATTGATCTAGTTTGTTTTGAAGGATGGTTATAAACACTTTGAAAATTAAACTGGGCAAACACATGGCAACAGATTTTTTAATGGCAATGAAATCCAAATTTCTAGAAATACTTGATATTTTGAACAGTCTTTAAACCATTGGATTCCTAAGGGTCAGTAATTTTGAGATGGTCACTGTCCATCCCCAGTTGCCTCTACATCCCCTCCTACCCCAGCAGTTTAGATGAATCTGTGGCCTAGTTCAGTACCATAGCTCTCGGTGTCATGTAGATCAAACAGATTTGAAAATAACCTGATTTTTCACTGGTTAGGAAACTGGTTTTACTTTCTCCTGTTTTATGTCTTTTAGTCTGGGGAAAATCTGAAATGGACATTTGTGGAGAAATTAGGAGCTCTGTAAATAAATGATTTTAAAGAAGAATTAGATAGATTTATGCTCCCGGCCCCCAGAGCGGTGTGGGTTAAGAAATCTGTCCCATTTGCAAAAATGGGACTAATTATGTATATATATCTCTTTGTGTATCTCCCTGGTATATATGGATGACAAATAATATGCCAGACATAAATAACAGCATATGTAAAAAGCAAATTCAAGGTAGATAGAGAAATTAAAAGTTCAACATTTAAGCAGAGAAATGACATGATGGGAATGAAGGGAATGATGACATGAAGGGAAATTAGGAATAGTTCAAAAAGATAATGTGCTTTCTTTTTCCTCATAGGTCCTGTACAATTTGTTCAAGTCTTTCTGCCAGATGCGCACAATTAAGGTTATTGACATATTCGCTGGGATTGCTAACTTCTTTATAGTGGGGATCGGTGGAGTATTGATTGGAATCCTTTTGGGATTTGTAGCAGCCTTTACCACCCGTTTCACCCATAAAATCCGAGTGATTGAGCCACTCTTTGTCTTCCTGTACAGTTACTTGTCATACATAACAGCTGAAATGTTTCATCTCTCGGGCATCATGGCGTAAGTACCCCAAACTTCAGTAATCATAGCATCCAAGTAAGAATGCCAAAGGAAATTGGAGACAGGATCAGATTTTGCAAACCTTGCCATGTGGCATTGTTCCACGGTGCATGGCAGAGCTGCTGGCTTGAGGATTTCCGGCCTCTTCCCTCCCGCTTCCACCCCATTCTCTCAGCTTTCCACCACACCAGCTGTGTCACTAAAACTGCTCATGGCATCACATCATAAGCCATATCTTTGAAATGTTCCAAGTTAAAAATATTCACTTGTATTTTCAGTGGGCTTATTTTTAACCCAGGTCACTTTGGTGACCTGTGTCCTAATGTGACCTTTCAACTAGGCATAAGGGCATGGGTGAGGAGTGGCCCACGGTGGTGTAGGGGCAATGGTGGCAGAGAGGGAGTGGCAGTGGCAGCAGGGAACTTCATGAGCTGCCTTCACTTTCGATGCCAATATATTGTGAAACGGTGTTTAACAGTTAGTCATGTGAGCAGCCAGCAAGCACCATTCAATGAAGACAATGTATATATCATTAAGACAAACCTCTGCTGGATTACAGGCACAATAAAGATTGGGTGAATATAAAAAATTTGCAGTCCAATGGTAATATAATCCTGTAGTTTAGTATCTTGATACATGTGCCTGTGTGTTGCAATGTTCTCTGTATACGTCCTTATATATAAAATAATATTTTTTTTCCCACGTCCAACAGATAGAAGTATTTTCACTTCTGGTTTTCCACTCCTCGTCTTCAGTAAAAAAAGAACACAGCATCTTTCTTCCTTCTGTTTATACTGTAACAACTTCAACATTAAAAGGGACCTTGATGACATTTGATATAATTAAATGTTTTGCTCCGGTTCCAAGTAATATTTTTAAAGTCAACTTTCCTTACAGACTTTTTATTGTTGTAGTGGCAAATATGAGTCATTCAGGCATGAGAAGGAGAGCTTTTTGTGTAAGCTCAGATGTTACTGCTGAGTGTCATTAATACTCGATAATACCTCATCTGATTATTATCTTTTAGGCAAGTGAAGATAGGCTTAATATCATAGTCATGCCAGTGTACGGTTTTCTGGGGCTGGGAAGCAATTTACAAGGAAACTTACAGGTGATGATTTCCGTAGTACAAAAATAGGAATATGCCATGAAACCACAGGGGTTGGAACTTTAATGTAAGTAAAGAGCTAAAGATTACATGGGTTTCTTTCTCTGATATGAGCCTAAATAAAGCAACATATGCATCCACTTTGACCGAGTTCATAAATGTGCCATGTCTTTTCATAGCTTCTATTCATAGCATTTGTGTGGTTTCTAGTTTCCTCCACCTCTTAAGCCAAATGTCCTTGACATCCTATGATCAAATACTTACAGGGTTTCTAAACTAAAAACGTGTGGCTAAACTGTACATGGAAAAAATTGTGGCAGTCTTTATGAAAATACTGATTTGGACCTGCTGCGTCCAGGACACAATGCAAAGTGCATGGTGGGTCTGCTGGTGGGTCAGTGGACCCACCACATGCCAGTGCCTGCCACCAGCTCACCAGTGCTTCCCACAGCACTAACAACCTATTCATTTTCTTTTGTGCAGTGGCCCCTGAATGGGTGCAGAACAGAGGAGGAATAATAAAGTGTTTTTGCCCTCAAACACCACCACAGAAAATGATTTATCTTTAAAATGTTCTGTCTGTTTTTGTCTCTAAGCATTTTTTGTAATAGCTGACAGAACTGTGTGCGGCAGTAACACCCTGGCTGGGACGGAAGGGCTCCCTGCTGCCATGCAGGGTCTCAGCTGCTATAAGCCAAAAAGCTTTTCCCCTCCCAGCAGTGCTGCTGACAGCCTTGGAGCTCCTGCAATCTCTGCATCCTCTTGGAGTAAATCTGCCCTGTTCTTGTCACATTTCTTTGGCCTTTGAACTACAGAAAGTAATTTGCTCTGTGTCACAGTGCAAAAACACACACCGGTGTTAAGTTCCCTGTCATTTTCTGCAGCAACTGACTCATGTAAGGATTGCTTGGGTCTGATTTAAAAGTCAGCCCTCCTCTGAGCAGGTAGTTGGAGCAAATGACCTTGGAATGTCCCTTACAACCGAGATTGTTTATTTATTATTTGCTTCTGGCCATAGTTCAACCTATGAGGAATAATTGCCTGGTCTCCCCTTTTTCACCCTTATCCACATGAGTCTGTTAACCTACTGATTTCCACTTCTTTCATAACCAGGTTTATAAAAGTACTCGGGGAGACCTTGTGGTTACATGTTGTACCATACTTTAGGGGAAGGACATGAGCAGGAATGTACAGTGTTACCAAATAAATAAGATACTTACACAGATTGTCTCATTCCTGGGCAAGTAGGAATTCACTGGCAGAGGAATAGAAGGGAATGAAAGGCACTTGTCCCTCTTCTGATAAGTTTGTGTACTCATTCTAAGGACAAACGATTCTTGAAATGTCCGTATATAACCCCTGCACCAGGTTACTTGGCTGAAACAGTGAAGGGACTGAACCATGTCCCTGTGAGCTGCAGTGAGAAAATCCTCTTCAGAAGGAGAGGAAAGAATTTCTACTGTGACTAGAGCTGGACATGAGTGAGGATCACAGATGTAAAATGTACAGGTCCAAATCTGAACTTTATTAGCTTGCTTCCATTTCTAATTATAATGCTGCATTTTCTGCTTACTAATTTCTCATAAAGGCTGTGAAGCAGCAGAACTTTTAATATAAGTTTCTTTTTTTTTTTTTCAACAATGAATTAGCAGGTTGAAAGGAGCAAACATTGAAACTACTGTAAATTTAGTAGGTCAAGGAAACTTGAGGATTGAACCCAATGGCCTAGTTTATTGCAGTCCTGACAGAAACAGTACTGTTTATACAGTGAGACTTTTATTCTTCAGAAGTACAGAATGTTGCAGGTTAATTGCAATGAAGTGCTTTTCCCTTCCCCTTCTTGACCAGGGCAACTACTTAGGTCACAGAATTGGAAGCCAGAATTAATGTATGTGGATAAGAAATGTAAAATAAAACACTTCTAAGCTTTGGATTTGATTATTGTGACAGTAAAAACTTAGTTTGTGAAGAACTTATTATGATAATGTACATAAAATCTTGCATAAAGACATTGATCTTATATTAAATTCTAAAAATTAAATCCTCACACAATTTTCAAATTAAGAAGACTTCAATGTTTTTTTCTGATGTAAGTAAATACTCTAAAATGAGCAGTGATTAGCTGTGGAATATTACTTACCTGAAGAGTAACATATCATGTGCATCTCTATTTCTTAGAGCATTGAACCAACTCCTCAATTGCTTGATACTAATTGAATTAATGCAAAATGTGACTGAAAATAAGAGTGTTGTCACTTTAAATTCTAGTGGTTAAGTATGGCAGATGTTTTAAGTTACAGCTTGCAAGGATTCTGATTAATCTGGTGACAGATTCTTATCAGACATCTATTTACAGTGTCTCCATTACCTCAGGTTCCAAAACCAAACTGTGTCCAGAGCATGATTCCCTGCTCCCCATGCTGCAGGGCTTTCCTAAATTACTATAATCATGAAAACGATTTATTTTAAGAAGGTAATAAATAGTACTGTGTGTTTCGTTGTGCCTTTGATGCAGACCTGACAGTCCTAATGCTGCTGCTTTGGGAGTCTAAAATGACTGTGGGCCTAGAAATGGCTGTTTTCCAGCCCACCCACTGCCTTCTTGCTCTTTTGCATTTGCTGCCCCTGCACTTGCCAGCTCCACTGAGAGAGAGTGCCATGGCTGGAGTAGCCAGGCTGCATCAGACTTGTTACACTTGTGCAAATAAGCAGTGTACACACAGGAGAACTGTCACAACCCATGGCATGGCATGAGATCTTTGTAGGTGTGTCAGTGCAGTGAAGAGCTGGTTTGCCACTCAGTATGAAACTTTTGGAGGGTCACAGTGTTAACTTTGTTAGATTTGAGAAGATTTGTGCATGTACTTCTGTACTGATCATCAGAACTGTGTGCAAACTGAGGAACCTGGGAGTGTTTGACAGCTTCTGGGCTTGAGTGTATGTCCTGACCAAGTTGCTGCTTGTCAGGACAAAATCCATTTGTATGCCAGGTCCTCTCCCACTCTCTTGCTCAGGCACATAATGTGGGATCTGTTGTAAGTCCCCAGTCTGAGCAACTGTAAGATCAGAACAAGGAGAAAAGCTGTGAAAAGCATTATCAGTTTGTCAGTATTGGCAAAAAAATTCAGGACCTCTGTTATCCTAACCACATACTCAAACTAGAAATGTTACCTTAACTACTGAGTGTTTCAGGGAGAAGCTTGCATGCTTATGAAATCTACATTATGTCTTACACAGTGGACCCTGTGTAACCAGGATGAGCTCTGCTTCCCAGGCAACATGCTACCTGTGGACCACAAAGGATCCTTCTGTTCAGGACCGTGGTCAAATCAGCTGACAGTGAGGAGAGGGCTGACAGTTCTATCAGTACTAAATATAGGTGGGGGTCTGGGGTAGTGAGGCTTTCCTCCTTCTTAGACTTGGAGTTTGCTTAGGGTTGGAGCTGGTCTTTGCATGTCAATGAGCATTTTATTTTGTGCTGACTAGATCCTTCTCCATTACTAAGTATAGGTGCACAAAAATGCAGGGTGAGGGCCTTAGGTGCACTATTCTGCCTGTATTTGTAAGTCACTATCAACCCCATCAGACTGCATCTGTCCTCATATCACATCCCCTTCCTCTTCCTCTATTTATTCTTATGTACATTCAGGGCCTCTGCTGCTTGGGAGAGGCCAGCAGAGTACACTGTGTCCTCTCCCAGTGTCCACATGTCCTCCCAGGCTTGTCCCTCAGAAGTATTGTTGCCCAGCCACTTTGGGGATGTAGACGTGGCTCCATGTAAGAGAACAAAACTTCTGGACAAAATTAACTTTAATTAATCAAGAGAAATGTGTTCAGAGTCTGCCAGTGACTGCATTCTGAGCTGCTGCTATGGACTCCCTCTTGCAAAATGCAAGGAAAGTTCACTGTATGAAGGTCCTTTTGAAGTTACTGCTGCTTCTGGGATTCCTCCTGCTTTGTGAAATATTTTTGAAATCCCTTATTTAGAAGAAAGAACCCAGGTATTTGTGTTCATAATGTCAGTGAGGTTTTTCTGAGCTCTGCCCCAGTCTGCCTTCCCATTTGCATTCACATTCACGCATGTTTAGTTCAGAGAGGTTCAGAGATGGGGCTCTTGGCTTAGAGACAAGCGTGCTTAGCAGAAGAGTTTCTGCAGTGAAATCTCCACAAAACTTGGGAGATTTCAAGAGAAATTTTTAGAGATGCTAGCAAACCTGCCCTCTTCCCCCATGAGAGAGAGATGTAGAGATTTCAGCATGAAGAAATATCCCCTATGTAAGCAAATAATTATATCTGAAAACCTGGTATAACTGGAATAAATAACCATAGAGAAGCTGTCTGTATTCAGAAAGACAATGTAAATACATCTCTCTTTCTTTGTTTAGATTTAGTGTGCATGGCTTGACTGAGAACCCATACATGAATGTGTATAATGTTTTTAACTGGGAAATCAGAGCAGATGTTGTTGCCCTAGACAGTAAGACCAGGAATGACATCTGTTTCAAGATGTATCTTTCCTTAGTTGTCCTCCCTGATAATTATCAGTCACCTCAGACTGTCCTTCCCTACACTGAGACACCACCTTGAAGTTATCCTCCAGCCAGCTCTGCTAACTACCCTTAAACTTGTAAATATGTAGCTGAGTGGTCCTCAGCCATTCCTGTACCGTGGGCAGCCATACTGAGCAAGTAATGTAAAACCAGTAATGTCATTCCGTGCTTTTCCAGAGGATTAACAAACTCTGTTTACTAACACAGAAAATGGACTTGTAGATGCATTTACAGTAAGCCTTTTCTTTTCTCTCATGTGTCAGCTGAGATACCCATTTCATTCATTTGTAGATGCTTTAAATGTGCAGCTGTACCAGTGTGATTTCTGGTGGTGTTTTTTCTCCTATTCAGCCCTATGTGCAGGCAGAGCAGGCCTAAACTGGTGAATGATGACAAATGACAAATTGTCTGTACCCTTGCTTACTTTACTTGTAAAGAGGAGCTGGCTACTGTCACTGCCATTGAGGTGGGACAGCTGCTGATAGAGAAGGATGGAAGTCCTGCCCTGCCCCAGGATATGCAGTTTCCACCCTGTCTGTTGTCCCTCAACAGCAAGAGATGCAGCAACTCTTGTTTTCCAAGGCTGTCCCTGTCTCTCCTCATCTCTGCCCCTTTCAAAACAGAGTGGGAGTGACCCCTGCACAGATCATGTGCATTTAATATGTGAAAAAACTCTATACATTGATGACTTCTCAGAAAACTTCCCATTGCAGGAAAAAGTCATGCCCAAAATTGTAGGGTCACCAAGCCTGTAAATTTGAGATTGGTTATGGAATAAGTTATGCTTTGCATTTTAAAGATAACCATGGAAAATGAATAATATCATGTAGATATAAGGGAGGCTAAAAAAAAGTAAAGCCAATGAAATATGGGATAATGTTTGCCTTTCAGGATTACAGCTTGTGCCATGACCATGAATAAATATGTGGAGGAAAATGTTTCTCAGAAATCCTATACAACAATAAAATATTTCATGAAGATGCTGAGCAGTGTCAGTGAGACTTTAATCTTCATCTTCATGGGTGTGTCTACAGTTGGAAAGAATCATGAGTGGAACTGGGCCTTTGTTAGCTTCACCCTCCTCTTCTGTTTAATCTGGAGGGCACTGGGTAAGTAAGTCTCAGACTATGGGTTTTCTTTGCAAATGAAATATTTTATCTCTTGGCAAGCAGAAAGTGCCAAAGCTTAGACAGAGACCCATCAGTTTGTAGAATGGTTTTTCTATTAGTAAAATGCCCTATATCGCAGGGTCAGCTTCCACCTTTCCCTAAAATGGAACCTAAAAAGCAGTTTTACCCTGATCCTGCTCACCTAAAGTGAGAGACAGTCTGCTTGTTAATCACAACGCATGCATTTAAGTAAACATTTATTTACAAATAAGCAAATGGTGGTAAAAAGAATCAGCAGTCATAGAGCAATTAAAAAGGTTGTGGAAGGGTTTTGGTTTTTTGTTTGTGACGCTTTTTGGTGTTTGTTTTTTTGTTGTTTTTGTTATTGTTTTGGTGTTTTTGTGTGTTTTTTGTTTGGTTTGGTTTTTAATTTATGTTTAGTTTTGGGATTTTCACAGTCATTGACATAAATATTTTCAAACCAGGAAATGCTATAATTGAAATGTAAAGAAAAACTCCTGTAAGAAATTGATCCCTCCTGAATTTACAGTACTAGCTCTTTTTCTTTTACCTGGAGAGCTAAGGTCTTAAATCTGATCCTCTCCCCAGCTTCATCTCTAATGATTCGGTCCCTGCACATGTAGAGGTGGGTCATGCTTTAATTTGCAACCCTGCATCTGTCTCCCAAGTCTCCTTCCAGAGCAGAAACCTGGACTATTTTCCTACTGCACCTGCAACCCCACAGTCAATACTTTGTCCTGAAAAGCAGCCAAACATCCTGATTGCCACGCAGCTCTTGCCCCTGTGCTTACTCCTTTCACCTGCCTTTATACCTTTACTCCCATCTGCCACATCCCTGGAACCTTTTTCCAAGGTACACCAGCATGCACTGGTGTCTTTTCCCCCCGTCCCCAGTCCTGCATCCTTCCTGTCTGTGTGAGTAACATTGAGTGAACAGGAGTTTGCAGGATTCAAAACACAGATTGATGGAGGGGACAAACCAGTTTTCAAAATCACCTCAAATTCTGTTAAAAAACAATTAGGAGTTTTGGTCTATAGTGACACAGAGAATTATTGCTGTTCTAGAGGTGTGGTCTAGCAGACAGCTGTCTTGTAGAGATCTATTAGCTGCTTCAGGTCCTAAATCCAGCTGACCTGAGGTGTTTAGCTCACTAAATATGTTCAAAATGATGTTCCTAAGGCTTTTTAATTTAATATTATGGTATTTCAAGCTGCTAAGTAATGTTTCATTTCTTCAATAATATCTATTGAAAAAGCAAATAAAAGGTAAGAAACAAATAGAAGTGTTTTTAAACAAATATTAGCATCGTGGGCTAGTTCTGTGTAATTTAAATTCCCTTTTTTCCTCCTCCACTCTGTATTTCTGTTTTTTTGTTTCCTCAGGTGTTTTTGTTCTGACTCAGATCATTAATGTGTTCCGGACAATACCTCTCACTTTTAAGGACCAATTTATTATCGCCTATGGAGGTCTCCGAGGAGCAATTTGTTTTTCACTTGTATTTCTGCTTCCTCCTGCTGTGTTTCCCAGGAAGAAATTGTTCATCACTGCTGTTATCGTGGTGATATTCTTTACCGTTTTCATTCAGGTAGTACCTTTCTTCTCCTGAACTTTTTGTTTCTCAGACAGGTTGTAATTAAGCCATGGGTAGAAAAACAAATGTTCTAACTTATTCTAAGGAACATACTTGAAGGTACTCTCCATAGTCACAGTAGAAAAAAAATGCTATGCATACCACAGGCAGGTAGCAAAAGTATGCCAGATACTAAATACTTATGCTAACATCTAAGTAGTATTAAGTATTTAAGACTAGTGAGGTTGGAGTAGAGACAAAAGATAATCTGGGTACAGCTTTAGCACTAATCCTTTTTTCTAGATTGTTTAAATTTGCGTGTTTAGGAGTTCAGTGTTGGATATAGTGCACAGTGAGCTAAAGACACTGAGGCCCCAGACAGGTGAACTGGAATCTGGGTGTTAGGAAGTGATGCTACAAACCAGCTGGACATCCCTAAAAAAGCACCAGGTATGTTTTAGGACATGAAGAACTTGTCTCTGATGGCCACCTGGCCATGGAGACCTGGTCAAGGGTGACCAAGAGACTGAAACCTGCAAAATGTAGAGGAGGCCAAGCCCATCAAATAAGCATATCAGACTAGTCATTATCTAGAGAAGTGAGAGAGTTGTGAGTAGCAATTAATGAAATTTCAGGTCTGTGGAAAAAAAATAGAATTTTGTTACTCTGCCTTTAACATGGAAAAAAGTGCTGTGGGAAGCAAGTATATGTGCTCATGCTTGGGAAAAGGAGTGACTGCAAGGTGGAGGTCAGTTAGTTGACTTTAACTGTGAAAACTAATTTTGAAGGACAGAATCATTTAAAATATGGAGACAAATGGAATGTGCTGTGAGATACAATGTGATTTATCAAAGAAAAACCTGGTGTCATTCTTTTGTAAGGCAATTTATTTTCTAGTGTAGTCTCATTCAAGTGGACTATTGTAGTATCTTTGCGGAGGGGGCTACAGAGGAGATTTTTAGTGTAACTACTCATTAAACTGAGGTTTAGATTGACGTTAGGATGACTATAAAATGACCTTACATGGAAATAGAAGCAAATGGTCCTGTGGGTGAGAAAGGATCTCTGGGGGTCTCTAGTCCAACCCTGTGCCCAAAGCAAGGCCGCCCTCATGTTAGATCATGTTACTCAGAGCCATGTCAAGCTGAGTTCTAAATATATTGATGGATGGAGACACCGCAACCTTTCTGGGCACCTGCTCAAGTGTTCAGCCACCCTGGCCAGATAACAGGCTGATGAGATTATTAAAGGAATTCCTCAAGGATAAGTTAATATACTTGTTAATTAACCATGGCACATAAAGGTAGGAGTTTTTGTTGCTGATGTTTCTTGATGATAGATTTTGAAAAATGTTCTCAGGGTGACCCGGAGATAGAGTATCGTAGAAAGAACTGAGGGACACTATGAAAGGAACAGAATGAAATTGAACAGCAATGTGTGCAAACATGTTCTTACAAGGACTTTCTTAAGAGGAATTTCTCTTGTGAAATGGGAACCTTTGATTTGGAAAAAAATAGAAAGGGAAAAAGATGCAGGAGTACTAGTTGGTAATGGGGTAGATTTTAAGTCAACAGTACAGTGGGGACAGAAGAAAGACAAATCTGGTCTTAGGAAACACTGAGACAGGTATTTCCATCAGGGCATAGTGGTATGTTCTGGAGTGATCACAGGACTGGTAAGCCTGTCATGTGAAAGGAGACCAGGATGTCTTGGCCTTAGCAAGATGAAGGAGAAGAGGGACTATAATTACTGTTTATATGAGGGAGTGAACACTGTTCAAACTAAAAGGACAAATGTTGGCACAAGAGCAAAGTGGTACAGAGTGACCATGATGCAATTAAGAAGCAGCTTTCTAATTATCAGAACAATAATGTTCAAGATGAGTGTTCCATTATGAGCAATGGGGCAAAGAAACCTAACTACTTTTGAGATAAAGCTTGATTCATTTATGAAAAGTCCTGGATGTCTGGGATAGTAGGGACTGATCTCAACACCACAGGAGATTCATTCCTCTCCCCTGTGCCAATGTGTCTGTACAAGTAAACAAATTATCTTAATTCTTCCACAAATAATTGTTGAAAACCATTATATTATTCAAGGATAGCCAAAACTTTTTGTTCTTTCTCTGAGAACGGTCAGGCAAGGATATATATTTCCAAAAAACCTTAGTTTCATGATCCTAGATATAAATAATAGTACTGTTTACTTATCTTTGAATACCTATTTTGGAAGTAATCACTAAAAAGAGGACTTTATATGTTCATCTTGAAATTATAGGGAATCAGTTTATTAATTCATGTTTTTCTAACACATAACAAAACTTTTTTGTGTTGTTGAAAAAAAATGTTTAAAATTACTATGGATAGGATAGGTGATGTATTCCTGATAGGTTCTGTTAGGCTGACCCTCTTGGAGCTCTCAGTTCTAGGGTGCCCCTTTCTTCCTCCCACTCCATTAATGGACTCTGAGCTGACAAGGACTTCATAGCTAAGTGCAAAACCTGCTAATCAAAAGAATGAATTCACTTTTATAATTATTGTGGTTTTTTTTTTCTTCACAGGGAATAACAATTCGCCCACTAGTGGAGTTTCTTGATGTCAAAAGGTCAAATAAAAAGCAGCCTGCTGTCAGTGAAGAGATTTATAACAGGGTATGTTGCAACCTCAGTATCATAGGTGAAACCCTTGTATAGATGAAATTCCTAGTCACGTTCAGACAGGCAAGCATTCAGCATCAGTATTATGGAGAGGTTGTACTAGGTTTCTTTTTGATAGCTTTTATAAACACAATAATTGTAAAGCTTATATTTAACTTTTGGCAATTACTGAAATTATTGTTACGTATCATTATTTTGGAACCACTCGCTTTCTTAATTGTTCAGATCTAGAAGTAAATTAACTTTCTGCAGTTTATTTCACACATGAGATAGATGTTATTTTATAGTTTGGCTACATCAGGAAACCTCTGGCTTTATTTAATTACATTATACTGCATTTGAGTTAATCTAATTAAACAAATGCAAACTTCTCTTAAGCACACTCGTAAACTTACTTAACTCTTGCATCATCAGCCTTTTTAGGGATATATGTTTGGTACATGTGTGTCTCCAATTGTTGCAGATTATTAGCCATGCATCTTCTTGAACGTATTTCTCCTTGCAGCATACCTGAGGCAAGTGGTTTGCAATTTCGAAAGTGAGGAATAGTAAGGGCCACATTTGGGAAAGAAGCCAATCTAGGCATCTAAAAATCTGTCCTTTTAGAGCTTATCCTTTGGACATGTCTACCAGGGTTTTCCTCTGAGACTGAGAGACCCCTACCACGGTTTCTGAATTAAAAGCAAACATGCTGCCTCTGGAATCAAGTGAGACCTCAGCTGAACCGGTTCAGTTTTTCATAATTGATAATAGACTCATGAAGAGTGTGTTTCTAATATTAGGTGGACAGGATGCTTTAAGATGATACAAATTCCTAAAATAGGAGCTCAGGACCTAATGCTGGCTCTAGTTGTGTCTGTGCATCCTGAGGGGCTGGTGCTGATGTAGGGAGCTTCTGTCCACTGAGATTCTCTTCTCCACAAAGTCATATTTGCTTCACTGACAGGCCTGGGTAAGTTCCAGGCATAGCAGCAAGTGGCTAGACAATTTCAAATAAGTGAAAATATGGGAAAAACTTATGTCAGGCAGGAGCTGAGCAAGATTGACATTGAGGAAATTAGCAACTGTCCTTTTGTGGCTGTGAGATAAGGAAGATTCATGGGGAAAAAAACAAATTCTGCCTTTGAGCTTGGTTTGGGCTGCTTTTGGTAAAACTGAAGCATTGTCCTGAGTTGTGAGTAGATGTTTCTGTTGTAAAGTAAGTTGGAAACTAATAAGGTCTATTGACAAGCCAAGTGATGTCTATAAGTTTATGTAATGAACCACTGTTTTCTTTTAGTTCTTTGACCATGTGAAGACTGGAATTGAAGATGTGTGCGGACACTGGGGTCACAACTTTTGGAGAGATAAGTAAGAGTGGCATTTGAAACTCTTTGTTATACAGGAGAGGCTGAAATGGCTCTGCAGCAACAAACAAAGGCTGTTTGGAATTATATTTAATTTTCAGCATTTATTCTTGAAAGTGTATGGTTGTTTTTAGAACATGTGGGTTTCAAAGGGAAAGTAGCAAAACAATGTCTTTTACTAAACCACAAGCAAGTAGAACAGAATCTCCAGCTGGGAAGAAAGGCAGCCCTCTGATCCCAGGGTGAAGTGTGGTACTTTCTGAGGGTGCATGTTTCTGACTGTTGCAGAGCATTTCCTGTATGTCTGCAGAGCCTTTCATCCCACCCAGCTGTCTTCCTGCAAACTGTATTTCTTAGGGCAGTTAAGTGATGGGTTAGCTTCCTATTTGACGGTAAACACACGAGATATTGGATTTCTTCTAGAAAAGATCGAGGTAGCAGCTGGCATGAGATACATGAGAGACTGTAATGGCAGGCAGCTCCACAGCTCTTGATGGTATTACTTAACACTTAGTATCAGTTAAGAAGATTACCCCGGCAATACCTGAATAATTTGTATTTTTACTTTATCTGCTGAGTCATCATCCTCGTCATTAGGTTGGATCTAGTTCCTTTTACACCCAAATTCTTCAGGCCCAAAGCATGGGCACTGCTCACCACCCTCTAGTCTCTGCTCCAAGAAGAATTTAAGTGTTTTCTATAAAGAGAGAACAGCACCAGCAGAAATGTTGGGAGAGCCCGCTCCAAATGACTTGGGGACAACACAGTGAGGACATTTTGCTGACAGATGCGTGACATAGGTACAACTTTTCTTTACTCAGCCTGGTTCTCCTCCAGGCTATGTGAGATCTTCAATGAAAAGATTGCAGAACAAAGGAGAGTCCCACCTCTTCATGACCTTCACACCCAAATTCAAGAATAATTTCAGAATGTCTTCAGGGGAAAATATTTTCTGACAAGCAAAATCAACACCAGCTGTAATCCGTATTTTTTCACTAAGCATCCAAGAGGGTGCAGTTGCTTTAGAGAAAGGAAGAACTTCCAAAGTTTTACAAAAGCAGGCTAAAATTTCAAAGAAAAAGCAGTTGATGCAAATTTTGGCCTTTTATTTGTTATTACAGTAAATATTTAATGTTCTCTTTGTCTTGATGAAAACAGAGAATTAAAAATAATATTTTCTAATAACATAGAATACCTAAAAGTTCAAAGTTGTTTCTAGGGTGACTGCCCATTACCATATTAACCAAAACACAGCTTAATACTGTCTATCTGAAGTAAAATTGAAATTGACCCTTTCTTAGGTTACTCAGCGTTAGGTTGTTAACATGAACAGACACATTCCCAGACAATAAAGTCCTTTAAAATTTCATTAACTGCAATATATTGGCTTTCCTTACCTATGCACAGTAAAAATTAACTGGTTGGACTGGTTTGCCTCATGTACAGGTTTAAAAAGTTCGACAATAAATACCTGCGAAGACTTCTAATCCGTGAGAACCAGCCCAAATCCAGCATTGTTTCTTTATACAAGAAGCTAGAAATCAAGCATGCCATTGAGATGGCAGAGAGTGGAATGATAAGCAAGGTCCCATCATCAGTGTCTCTCAGGTAAGCAAGTGATGCCAGCATGGCCAAGCGTCTCAGCTGGGTCACGTAATTTATTTCACAGCCCAGGCTGTAGGCAGGATAATCACTTTGGCTTAGGATACTTTGTGTCCTAATGTCACCAGAACAGTAAGAGGACAGTAAGAGGATGTGAAACAAGAGCCTTTTGGCTGTAGCTTCCTGTAAAATGCTGTGTTCTTCTGGGGTGTGCAGTTTTACTGGGACAACTGCTCATGGAACATTGATCTGCCATGTAGAGTGGAGGTGGACTTGAACATGGGCCTGCCTGTCTGCTGAGAATAGCTACAAGGGAAGCCTGAGGGGCATTCTGAATAGTACCTAAATACAATGGACAAATTATTGTAATTTTTATCACATTTTGTGTCTTACCACAGATTCAAATTAAATCAAGATTTCATTTCTACATGTTACATTTTCACCTTTTACTTGGTTGTTTTGAAAAGTTGTTTCCACCTCTAACAAAGGAAATAATTCAAATGTCATTTCTGACCATAAAAATAAAAACATTCTCTCTCTCTCTCTCCCCTTCCCTCTCTCTCTCCCTCTCCCCTATTTTCCATTTTTTTTCATTCTGCCACAGTGACTATCATGAAGGAAAGATAAAGCCCCTTTCTCCCACTGAAATGGAAAACATGCGAGAAATATTAACAAAGAATCTCTACCAAATACGACATCGAGTAAGGATGAACTTTTGCCACATAAATATCCCACTGCTCTTCTAATATAGTGATTATCTTCCTAACACATCTTTGAGCTAGTACATCTGCTCTGTCATATAATAACAAATAATGCTCTTATTTACTTCTGTTGCCTTGATTCCATATCCTGTCATAGGTACAGTAGCATATTCACATTCCTTTGTGTACTTTATCTTATACTATTGATAAGACCTAATGTTTTTGTCTTATTACCTCTGATGTACCTACAGTATTAAAGTAGGATCATAGGTGCCAATTCAACTCAACACTGTCTACTTGTATCATTATATTGCTCACTTTGTGATATCGGATTAAATTTCATATTTGCCTCCGGTTGTAAAGTTGTTTGTATTAAGACCAGAGATGATGAACTGGAAAAATAGTGAAATAAAAGCAAAAGGACATTTCACATTTATCTTCCTGTGGCTAAGTAGTTTGAATGCCTGAGCCCTTGGAAAACATTCAAAAATCGAGCAAGCTTCAGCTTGCTGGGGGTAAAAATGACTTCCCTCTAGGGGACTCATCACTTTCAAATGTGTCCTCTACTGACATACTAACCAAGCTACTACAATGTGGGGGTAAACACAGTATTAAGCCAGCTTCTCCCATTTTGTCTTTCATTATAAATAACAGCAGGTTAAAAAAAAATGAACCAAAACCAACAAAAAAGCCCAGGTGGTTGTGAAGCAGATGAATAAAAACATTCTCAGCATAATTATTTTTCTTAATCATCTGCAGTATGATCTTGTTCACAAGGATTTATGATGCTTGTTAAAGCAAAAAGCCTGTTTTTCCCTGTTCACATAGTCCAACACATTTGACATCATGCTTTGCAGGCTGTGATCACTGCTTTTCTATTTCAGACAATGTCCTACAACCGACATAGCCTGGCTGCAGATGCAAGTGAAAAGCAGGCCAAAGAAATTCTGATCCGTCGCCGGCACAGCCTCAGGGAGAGCCTGAGGAAAACGAACAGCCTGTCAAGAGAAAGACCGGTACTTGCATTCTGTGGTGATTTTTTTCTTTTTAGGGGTTTTTTGGGTTTTTTTTGGGTTTTTTTTGTCTGTTAGTTTGTTTTTTTAATTTTAATTTTTACTGAAAGCAGCTCTTTGTAGCTAACTGTCATGCAGAAAAAAAAATTTTCTGACATGCAGGAAAAAATCCTGAATTTGGAAGACAACTGCACATGTAATATCATACTTACACCTTGAGTTGAACACATGAGCCCCTTAATTTGTGTAATTTCTGATACATTCAGCAAAGCTTCAGTCTTGTAGAAGGTGATATGGGAGTGGGATCTGCTGCCATATATTTTACCTTAGAGAAGCTGGGCAGGCTCTGTACACAATGTAAGTATGATCGGTATTCTCTATCAGTATTTTGATGTAGTGTGGATCATTAAAAGTTAAAAATGACTTTTAGTTAGAAAAGCTACTTACAATAAGCTCCAAAATATAGGAGAGGAGTTTTGACTGCATCAGTCAGAGCAAGCTCTTCACTTGAAAAATATTGTATGTTCTTCAGTACTCATGCCTTCAGATGTACTCAGGACTTCAGATTTTGACACTGGTTAGGAAAACTCCTTGCACTTACAAGGATTGCTGTGGCATGATAATATTTGGCTCTCTGAGGCAATTCTGCAATTGTAAACTTCCAACCATATTGGAATATTGGAATGTGGCACAATAATGAGGCAGGGAAACTGATCCTTTGGGTCACATCAGGTGTCAAGAAAATCAACCATCCTGTGAATATGTATTTTCATGTTACAGGAAAGTATTCCTGTAACATTAGTGACTGTTGTCTTCATTACCGTTGTCCTTCACCAGTTGAGACTAGAATAATTTCTCCAAAAGAGCTGTGTCTCATAGGTGATCATTACCAGAGCTACTGTGGTGTTAATGATGACAATAAGACTGTTCCTGAATGATTTTTCTTTCCTCTCAACCACAGTTACATATATTATATTTTTCATACAATTAAATTATTTACTGTGTGTAATAGTGAGGAGGCTCAGCAGGACTTTTAGAGTAGGGAGGGAAAAAGGATGTCTGATAACTTTTTAAAACACACCAGCTATAATTTTAAGAATAATTATCCTTGGACAAATCCTCCACAGAGGGAAGAGGAGAAAAAGAATAAAAATCCAAAGAGGAAGAATCTCTGAGGGAATATAAATTTCCTTTCAGGCTCCCTTTGGGTTTGCCACAAGTAATGGTATGAGGAGAGGAGAGCTGGTAGACTGTAAAGATTTTAAAAATCTTTGTAGCAAATGTAAGAAAGGATATACTTGAGAAACTTCTAAATTTAAGAAAAGCAACTTGCCCTGGAAAGTACCTCTCATGTTCCAGGAAGTATGAAGTGTGGTCTGTTCCCAGAGCCTTTAAATCTTAGTCTGGGGAAAACCAGGATTTTATGCCCTGAACTGGTAAATGATCATGCTGGTGCCTAACTTCCTCATCAACTTCAGTGTGACTAGTCAACTGTATAAAGTCATTTATATGTATAAAGTGCTTGCAGGATCAGAATACAGATTAGTTATTGAGCCCAAGCTTCTGTCTCACCCAAATTTTTGCAGCTGACTAATAAAATGTTTTAAACGAGTTTTAAACATAGAGCTGCATGAAATGCATTGCTTGCAGTATTTGCCTTTCTTGGGAAAACCTGTGCAGGCAAGGTTGAGGTTAGAGACCATACATTTATTAACTCTGATCTCAGAGGGCATATCACTAGGCTTTCATTTGATTAAACTGCTTGAGATTATTCAGTCCTTACCTTAGTTTGCACAGACTTCAGCCAGCAATCAGCACTGAGTGTGTAGTAAAAGATCACATATTAGCTAATCCGAAACTACTCTCCAGCCCTTTAGCTACATAAACCTGTTCAAACCTCAGCTGTGTATCTTAACATGCATTATGCAGGTACACGAGGCTGCAGTGATTTAAAATGTTTTGGTTTTCTTTGCATGCAGGCTGCAGCAAATACAAAAAGATTCCTTTCACTTCCTAAAAACACTAAACTCCCAGAGAAACTACGAGTGAGAAATAAAACATCTTCCAGAGGTAATGAAATTTTTCTGTTTTTCTCTTACTGTGCTGCAGTCATTTTGCTTACATAGAAGGAAGGTTTTTCTAGGGATGATGTAGAGAAAGAAGCAAATCACAGCATTTAAAGCAGTGTGTCTTATAGCAGAAATATGAGTGTAGAGAAATGACCTGGACAGCAGGGTTTTGTGGGGCTTTCTCACTTCCTGTTCCATACTGGCATAGTCCTCCCAGCACATCTCCTCATGTCAGCAAGCAGCAGCCTGCTGCACTTTTGCACCAGGAACACTGCCATGGCACATTCTCCTCATCTTTCTTTCCATGAAGACTATCTTTATTCCTCAAAGATTATTTATTCCATAAAGATCCATTATTCCATAATGTCCAGGTATCCCTCCTGGCTTATGAGTCTATGTGGGTCTTTTCTTTCTGGGGTCAGGGTGGAGGACACTGCTCTGAGAACCAAACCAGAGAGGGTAATGAGCACATTAGATCTAGTTTCTTCTTCTCATGCTCAAAATGCTGTGGTTTGCAACCAAATTGCTATTTTTTTCCCCTGCCTAAACTCACAAAGGTTTTATATTGTAGTTCTAACAAAAAAAAAACAAACCAAAAACCCACAACAAAAAACCCTGACCCAAAAACAAAACAAAAAACAAACAAAAAAACAAATCTGCTGGAGCACAAATATTTGGTGTGAAAATTTTGCCCAACTCTATATTTTTCTTTTGATTGTTACTGGTTTTATTACCATGCTTATATCATACTCAGGAGCGTTTTCTTTCATGACGAGCTTTCATCAAGATCTCTTGTTGAGAAGAAGAAATCTCTGCAGAGTTGCTAAAATGTCCTGATCTCCACCCCAATTAGTTTTCCACTATTCCCAATTAATTTAACAATAGACTGTGTTTTTGTCTGTTAATAATAATATCTTTGCTCTCCTGAGTGTAGGATGCCTTTTATTCTGCAGTTAATCTGCAGAGGTCACCTACTGTCACCTAGCATTAAAGAGAAAATATGCCTCCAGATTATTCAATTGTCAAAAAATATATTATTTGACATATTTAGAAGGGAAAAAGCCTGAAAACACAGTCTGATGAAGACCTTCCTTGATATATAATTATCTGGGTGAATAGACAATTACATGGTGATATGTTTTGTTGACCCCTTCCTCACCTTTTTAAAAGAAATAACATGAAGGCTACTAATCTAAGTTGTTCCTATGACAGTTACACAATACACAGTTGTTTACTTTGATATATTTAAAACATCATATCTGATTTAAGTCTAAGAACAAATCTGAGGCATTCACAAACTATTGTTAAAATTATTATCAGATGACTCAAGCGTGCAAGTTTTGATGAAGATGTTAATTCTTTTTAAAGAAGTCTGCTGGGGAAAAATATATGCACATGTGCCCATCCAGACAATCTCCATCTTGGTTTACCTGGCAATGATCATTTAAGAACATTCCCAAAACAATTATGCCAGCTTTCCCTACAGCAAATTCTACACTGCAGTGAGTGGGAAAAAGAGTCTGCAGCACTTGAACCTGTAAGATTTGCCCTGTTGATTTTATTTCATGTATTACATTCAGCCTTATTAAGGATGGGATATTTCCACCCATCTGTACATTGACCTTGAGAGATCCTTTGCCTGGTACTGATGCTCCTTTTCCAAAGTCAAGTTTCTAGAGCCCCTGTACATGTTGTGCTCTGGAAATGCCTCTTGCTATAGATTTCATGAGATGTGAGGCTCAGAAATCTAATTTTGGTATCCTGTTTGGATGTAAGCAGGGACTAGACCCTAAGCTCAGAGAGAGGCTGTATTTTTCTGTCCAGAGAACTGGAAATTTCCCAAAACTGGGGGAATGTTACTTCAATCAAGGGAGCACTTGGCAATCAAGAAGCAGATGAGTGAGGCCTTTCTAAAAATCACTTTTGAGGGTAGGGATGTTTTTAAGTCATATCTATCCCCTATTTTGACAGAGTTAAGAGGCTGTTACTCGGTCTAATCAGAAAGCACTGAATATAGAAAAACAGAAAAACGTGGGGAAATTATTATATGGCTGCAAGGGCTTAGTGTGCTGTTACTCAAATATTCCTGAAACAGTTATATTCTACACCTAAAACTATACTTTTGTTTTCAATTAACAGTGGGTGACAGCAGTGACTCTGAGTTGGATGCTTCTACCACGGTACTCAATCTAAGGCCCAGAGCAGGGAAAATCTTGAGAGACCAGAGACTGAGACAACAGAGGCCACTGCCTGAGTTTAGGGTGGAGTGGAAGAACGAAGTTGACGGGAGCCAGGACGGCCGGGGGGAGCAGCAGGACCCGAGCACCTTGCCTCAGCCGTCCATTGCATTCAGGCAGCCGCTGCTGACCAGACCAAGATTTGGCACTTTGAGCAGGGAAGATCTGACTGCAGACCACGGCTCAGCAAGACCCATGCCACCACCACGGTTAGTTAGGCAGGCATCACAAGGGGACAGGCAGAGAAATAAGCCTGAGAACCAGCTGTACTGAACATAGCCAGAGGAGAACTATCAATAATAAACCATGGACATACTGAATTGGGATTCTAAACTATCTGATCAGACTATGGGATCCATCAAAATAACAAAACAAGCCTCAATCTGGGTCTAACCACTTCCATTTGAGTTAAGTCAACTCCATTAACTAAGTGAAAGGAATACTGGAGCAATTGCAAAGTTAGACACAAAAGAATACATCTCTTTTATAAATAACTTGTGGCAATGCTTTAATTTAATTACATTATTTCCACTGTTAAAATAGTATGGAAATGTGCCTTATCACATCATCTCTCATGGAACCAAGTCATGAAGGTTCAATGCCCAGTTTTCCATTGAAATCGTTGTTGAAAGTCCATTGATGAACGGATTCTTAAAAAATACCCCAAAACTTGTGTATCATTTCAGATTTTATTTATAACCAATAATACTTGTTTTAACCAGAGCTTCAACAAGAATAACACTGAAAATTGCACAATGCACCTATCATATAGACTTCTAAAGAAGAATAAATATATTCCTGAAGCCTAGTTTGTTCGAAGACCTCTGATGCAGAAAAAGAGAAAGAAGAGAAGAAACAAGCTGTAGGGGCAGAATTGCAAATACAGCTTATAAAAAGGACTTGCAACAAAGACCTGAATAGCTTGAATTTTTACTTTCTGAATTTTTGGCAATATGTTACTTCGAAAAGTATCACCAAAGAAAAACTGAACTACCTTGGCTTTCACTCATGTCAGCAAGAACCGAGAGCACTTAGCAGGACACCAGAAGGCCTAAAATCAGCAAACTTCAAGTGGATAAATAATGTTCTGAATCAAAATTGCTTTACTGCACCTTAGTTACTTGGTTGCAATGTAATGCAAACACAGCAGTAGAATAGTTGCAGAGCACTGCGCGTAGACAAAGCGAGCAGTCTCCTGTTTGAGTCAGGGACCACTGAGACTCAAGAAAGCTCATTCAACTCATGCTTGTGACCCTGGTTAATTTGTTTTACTTTTTTGTTTCCTCATCTGCAAAAGGGGAAAGATAATCTTTTCTTTGTCTGAGCTATGCACTCCAAGGAGCAAAAATGTTCCATCTAATTTGTTTTTACAGAAAAGTAGCACAGTGGGGCCCTGGAATCAGCTGAAGTCAGTGTGCACCTTAATAACATGGACTTCTTGATCCTAGCATCAATGGTTGCCATTTGAGGGCATATGGGAAGGGAGGGTGTATTAAAATAAATACTTAACTGTAGCTCTCAGGAATTTGCACTTTCTGTCCCACTTAAGTTCTGAGCTTGCTTTAGCACACATACACATTTCAGTACAATGCAGAAATAATTTTCTTTCTACTTGTTACAAAATTGATAACTTTCATTGAAGAATGTACACTGTGAAATCATAACTTTTCTCTTTCATTAGCACATTTCTAAATCTGTGGGCAATAAGATTATTTTTTTTATTTAAGCTTGTTTTGAAAGAACTATTAAAAATCAGAGTTTCCTTTTAAAACCACAAAGTAGCTTTTGTTCAAATGTTCATGGGTGGGGGTTGATTAATGGCGATGTAAGACTTTCCTTCTTCTAATAGCATTTCCAAAATATTTGTTTCATGTATGTATTTGAAATATCAAACCTTCCTAAACTTTTTCCTTAGCACAGGTCTTTTAGTGTTTTTCCTCTGTTCCAGCTACGGAAAATTTTGGTGAGTGGCAAATGCACAGTCTTAAAAAGCTGCAGTGGAATGGCTGTGTGAACCCTATAGACCTCAGTTAAATGTTCTTGGCTGTTCTCAACAAATGATTACTGTGGAAATCAGTACTTAGCTGTCCTCTAATGATCATCTCATATTTGAAAATAAAATTGGGTTCAAACAAAGCCAGCAAGTTTTAAAAAGATATTTAAATTTTTCTTTCAACAGGAAAGTACTTTCATCTGTAAAATTGTCAGGGAATGCTATGTCACTGCATCATTTGGATCATGTCTGAATAAGAAAAAACCCTCAAGTTTTGATTTCAGTTTTGAGACAACATCCTCCTTACAGATCAGGCTGTTTAGATTAGCTCTTTTATATTAGGCTGATCTGAAATCTGACCAAAATAAATAAATGTGAAATGTTGCACATCAACATTTAGTTTACTGTCCGTGGAGTTTTCTTGTTTGTGTGCTGGTAATGACCAAGCATTTGGCTTCTATCTGGGGAGAGCTGCCTTTCACTTTTTTTTCAAACAGTTGTTATTTTTTATGGCATAATTTTAAATAATGAATGCAGGTTTCAGGAACGTTACTGCTATGCTGGCTGCCCATTAATGCAGGGCATGCTCACATTATTTCTGCCTAAAGTGGTGCCCCATAGTACAAGCACATCAAATTGAAGGTCGTTTTTATGAAATATGGTCTTAAGCTCTTGGTGCTTAAAAACATGACAGCATGTTTTTACCTTTCCAAAGCACTTTGAAATCCACAGAATACCACAGAATGGTCACACTGTGAAGCATAGTTGCAAATCTCCTGCAACTCTTGTGTCCTTGAGAGTACCCTCTGCCTTCCTCACTTCTGCCGTTCCCACCCTTTTCAGGCTCTTTTCCACTACTGCTGAATCAGACCCTCGCCATATCTGGGAACTGATTCGTGGGTACTCTCCTTCTCAGTAGCAATGACAGCAGCAGGTGACACAGATGTTGTTCCAGTTAGCTCTTATCATTCGACTCTTACTCTGGTTTGGGTCAGAGGTTTACTTCTTTTTTGTTCTTTCTTTTTTTCTTTCCTGCAAAGGAAAAACACGTGAGCGCTTTTTTTGCGCTTGCAGAGGAGAAACATCCTTCATGTTGTATCAGTTCGTCTGCTGCAGAATGAAATCCCCAATAAATCTGTCCTCGAGCACCATCTGATGGGGAAAGTCATGTATTGACTGAGGACAATGTTTCTTCCTTTTTTCAAGGAAACCAGATCTTCACCGTGACTGGGAAACTTGCCAAAGCCACATACAAATATTTTGTTTCCAGATGGACTCCCGATTACACTCTGTAGTATAGATATTTCAATGCATTTTTGATTAAGAAAGTCTAGTTTTAGGGACAGCGGGAAAATACAGTTCCACACTGGATTAGGGTTTTCAGGATTTCCCCTTCAGCTCCTGAGGGGCCTATAAATTGAAATAGGATAAGAAAGTAGGTACAAGGCCTAGATGAGACAGATGCCCAGTTCCCTTTTTAGGCAGATACTTGAAAAAAACCCCAAGAACAATTTGCTAAAAGAGCTAAAATTTTAAGGCCTGTCCTACTTTGTACTAAAGTATAATGCAAATTCCACTGAAACCAGTTCAACAAAAGAAAACCTTGCTGCATAACAATTTAAAAATTTGAGAATATCCTTCTGTGCTAAAGCCACACAGAAATAACATGGAAAAACAAAGTCAAATTTTTTGCCAAAATAACATGCCTGCTGTTGTGATGGGGATCTTGGGCACTCTGGAAGCAAACACACTGCACCCTGCACCAACTTTTTCAAGGGCTGCCAAGTCCACCAATTCCAGACAGCTGACACTCCAAGAAATGCTTCAGCTGCTCACCATTTCCAAAATTGTCCAAGTTCTGTCAACATCCCCCAGCCCCTGAAGAAAAGATGAAAGAGTTTGAAATTGGATGTTGGAATGCTTTTTGTACCACATGAGCTCTGATCCAATAAAAATATTGGATCAGAGTTAATGTGCATAAATATGGCACCCTAAATGCCATAGGTTTTGTTTCAAAAGTAATTTTTTTTTTGCCACAAAAGGAAAAGAAATTTTAAATATTTCAGCTTACTTCATTTTTTCCTCTCTGAGACCTCCTATTTATTAGATATTTGACAGAATGGAAGACTGATTCTTACTGCGTATCACATCTCAAAAAACAGTTCCCTGGTACTGAGATTTAAAATAATTAAAATTTTGAATTAATTTATCTTTGTAAATTAAAACAGAAGTTTTTCAAGACTTTCCTTAAATATAAGCTGTATACTCTTTCATTTCTAAAAGCAGTCTGACCTCCATTCACAATCATTTGATTCTCAGAGTTCAGGCTCCAGTACACTCCTACAAATTTCATGAGCTTACAAGATTCATGATCAGCTCTTTGTGAATTAGTCTTCAATATTATAGCAATAACTGTACAGGCAAGTCTTGGATTTTGAAATACCAAAGTGCCAGGCTATAAAGGATCACTTACCCAAGGGTATCCTGCAACACCCATAACCAGATTGGCACTGGCACCACCCACAGAGGTTCCCAGCAGCAGGAATGTAATGGCACTACAGAGAACCTGAAGTCATGAGCAAGCCAGATCATAAACAGTGCTGGTCCTATTTTGTTGCTGCATTATCTGCTCAATATTCAACTTGTTCTCAGAAGATGAGAATGGTGCCGACCACTGTGATGGTGCTGCAGTGAGTAAATTCAGAAGAAAGAAAACTGGACAAGAAAGGCAAGTCTGCTGAACTGGTGTATTATTGCGTTTGCATGGCAAGGTTTTGGTAGCAGGGGGTGGCTTCTCCGAGAAGCTCCAGAAGCTTTCCCCTTTATCTAAATGAGCCAAGGCTAGCTGGCTCTAAGGTGGACCCACCGCTGGCCAAGGCCAAGACAATCAGTGTCTAAAAACATATTAAAAAAGGAAAAAAGAAGTTATTTCATAGAAGCAGTTGTGGCAGAGAAGAGAGGAATGAGAGACAACCCTGCAGACACCAAGGTCAGTGCAGGAGGGGAGGGAGTGCTCCAGGCTCTGGAGCAGAGATTCCCCTGAAGGCCATGCTGAAGACCATGGTGAGGCAGCTGTGTCCCTGCAGCTCATGGAGGTCCACAGGGAGCAGAGATCCACCTGTACAGAAGTCCGCTTTCTGGGGGCTGCTTACCGGCTAGCTCACCCCTGGGATTCTATAAGTCCGATGTTCCACTGGTCCTGGATCTCAGGCTAAGGCGTGATAGGCGGCGTGGAAGAAAGAGTGGCTCTTGCTAGGTTTTAGATGGTTTTATTACCTCCCATATGCAGATGTCAGTTCAGGGAGGCAGAGGGTTCAGGAGCTCAGGTGANGGGGGGGGGGGGTTGGGACCTAACCATTACAAACATACAGTACATTGGAAAAACCCAAATCCCGCACCGCTACACACCTGCAGCCTCTGGAGGATGCCATGTCACAGCAGATGGATGTCCAAAAGAGGCTGTGACCCCATGGGAAACCTACATGAGAGCAGGCTCATGGCAGGACCTATGGAGAGAGGAGCCCATGGCAGAGCAGGTTTTCTGGCAGGACTTGTGGGTCTGTGGGGGACTCACACTGGAGCAGTCTGTTCCTGAAGAACTGCACCCTGTGGAAAGGGACCCACGCCGGAGAGGTTAGTGAAGAACTGTAGGGAAGAACTGTGAGTCACCATGGGAAGGACTCACATTGTACAAGTCCCTGGAGGACTATCTCCTGTGGGAGAGACACCAGGCTGGAGCAGGGGAAGGACTCTTCTCTCCAAAGCAGTATCAGGAACGTGCGAGGAACTGACCATCTCACTCCTTGTCTCCCTGTGCTGTAGCAGGGGAGGAGGTAGAGCACAGGAAGGGGGGAGGAAGGGCAGGAAGGTGTTTTTAAGATTCATTTTACTTCTTGTTATCTTGCTGTGATTTTGATTGGTAATAAATTCAATTATCTCCCCAAGCTGAGTCTATTTTTCTCATGAAAGCAATCAGTGAATGATCTCTCCCTGTTCTTAACTCATGAGTCTTTTGTTATATTTTCTCTCCTCTCCCGTCTGGTTCCAGAGGGGAGTGGCTTTGGTGGGTACCTGGTGTCCAGCCAGGGTCAACACCCCCACAACTGGTATGCTTATAAAGGATCTCTTCAGAAGTACACAGCCTACCCAAACAGGAAAAAAAAAAAAATCTTAGCTTTGCTTCATCATTTAAAAACAACAAAATCAGTATGTATACATAGCCTCTTCAACATGAGCTGATCAAAATCGTCAGAAAAGTCACTTACCAAAGGGAAAATTTTGAAGGGCAAAGACCAAAAAACCCAACAAACCAAACCAAAACCCAACCCTTCCTACAGGCCCAAGAAAACCAACCCAAAATAAAGTAACAGCAAGGAAGAGAAAAATCTTAATTAGCAGTGGTTTGCTGGCAGAAACTCTTTTCCTTTAGTCCATATTCAGATCTGGTTTGTTACAGCCTTCTACAGAAGACACTACAACTGGATTCAAGAAACAGCTGAGTAATTCAGTAGTTTGCCCACTAGACCATGGCCAAAATTAAGTGCTCCTCCCTCAAAACGAGAAATCACATCTCTGCAGGAATGTCACTGAATCTTCACTCTCTGAACTTGCATTGTTATGGCAACTAAGAGGCAACACAAGGGGTGCAAATGTGGTCTCCAGGCACAAGGAACAGTAGCTTTAAGGACTTCATCTCAAAATTGCAGTTCTCCACTTTATTTTATTTCTTCTTTTTCATTCACTGCCAAGCCAATTCTTGGCTGAATCCTTGGTTCCTCTGCCCTTTATGAGAAATGCAGAGAGGTTCAAATGATTTTAACCACAGCTTGAGGAAAAAAAATAAAGCATCCACACTTCATATTGACTTGAACGCTTCTATTTGATGCCATAGTTTCAGCAGAGGAAGATGGGGAAAAAACACAGTGACAAAATGATACATGTGGAATGTGACTTCATTTTATTTCTACTTCCTATGGAAAAAAATATATAGTGCAATTTTTCTGTACCTGTACAGAAAAGAAAGGTTTCTGTGGCACTTCAGGAATCATTCTGGCCTACAAGCAAAAAACCCCTGCAAAATGTGTTGCAGTTTGTCCCCAAGACCACAGGCTTCCACAGATTTCTCAACTGTGAGGCTTCTATAACCAATATCCAGTAGGATATTGGAAAGATATTATTAGGATAGATGTTCACATAAGTCAGATTTAATCAGTGCAGGAATTTAGAAGGGTAAATGTTATGTCATATAATCAACAAATACTGGAAAAATTACAAAATAATTAATATATATTAAATTTTGAAGCTTTTTTCCAACCCATTTCCTTAACCCCTTGTTAGACGTGCAAAACAGAATTCCTTTAATTACCGAAGAGTGGTTTTAGGTAAAGAAAAAAAACAATTTAAAAGATGGAAAGAAAGAAAATAGGAAATTTAGAGCAATAATGTTTTGGGCATCTGCCAAGAAAGGCAAGAGAAGGTGACTTGAAAATACCTCAAGTTCCTAGGGAGAAATGAAACACATATTACTGTAATAAAGAACTCTGAGAATATGTACTGAAATCACAGTAGGAATAGGACACTGATTATGTCAATAAATAAAATTAAAACAAATCAGTGTTCCATATATGAATTCCTATGGTGCTGTCACTGGAATCACTGAGGTTTCAAAACATATTTAAATGCTAGTAGGCAATGGAAGAGGTAAAGAAGAAAATGAAAATAAAAAATGCAAGCACCATCCAGGACCCACCTGAAGCAGGAAGAGTGTTTGCACTGATGTGCTCAAGGAGACAACAAAATTGCATAAAATGCTTCCAACCAAACACTTACATACTTGACTTTGTACTTTCATCAAGTAATACAGTGAAGATCATAGAGAACATTAGCAGAGCAAAATACATTTTTCCATGTTTCATATGAAATAAAAACAATGGTGACTGGCAAGTAATGAGCTTGAACAGTAAATAGCACAGGAGTGCTACAGCTCTGTACAGCTCTGAGAGTAACCTCTCTTCAGTTAAGCCATGCACACAAATGAGGACTAAAATACCAACAAAACTGTCTTTCTCTTGTCACTGAGATGTCACTTATGCCTGAGATGAGACATATGCTAAAGGATACACTAATCCAGATCCATGAGCTGCTGCTAGATGCTCACATCTTTGTCATGTGAGAGAATTAAGAAGGAAATTTCTTCTTAAAATGAAGACAGAAAAATTGGACAGGAAATATAAATAAAGAAATTATGACAAAGTTCCTGAATAGAAGTTATTACTAAACAGAAGCCACCAGTTCTAATTTCAATAAAACTTAAATTCAGCCTCAGTTTCAGTCTAAATGGCCTTGTATTACTCTAAGATTAGGTCTTCTAGTACATTAAGTTAGCATACCCAATTCTGTTACTTGGGAAAGACCAGGAATCAGCAGGGGTTGCATGATTACCCCAAAGTGCCAAACCGTGGTCTGCAGAAAGTTTTGTGGACAAAATATGCTACACAAAAATCACATAAGCAAACATCCTGTTACATAACTGTGATAACAGACAAAAGGAAACAGACCACAGCATAAGAAATTAAGGCCAAACATTGCAAATTCTCCTTCTGATTAAATAACAAAAATTCACCTTTGATTCCCCTTTTTCGACAATCCTTCAATCTAAACACTGTTTCAAAAATGAGCTACAAGCAGGATTTGTGCGTTTCCTGACATTATTCTTTTCCCTTCCAAAAAGGTTAAAAATCCATTTAAAAAAATTACAGCCAGTACAATATAGCAACATCTGCCCGTCTTAGAAATGTCCTAGTGGTACCTGTTAGAATAACATCTGTCTAGACTCAACATCCCTGCAGCAGAAATACATATATATACTTGCTTCCCTGGGAACATAATGTGCTCTCTTTAAAAATGTAATCACTGTACAAGCCTGGCAGGTGAAGATACAATCGTGCAATCCAAAATTGTGGCTACTGATTTTTTAACTTCACACTTCCATGGCTATGGTATTTTTGTTTGTTTGCATTCATTATCACAATAGCAACTAATGCCAGTCCCACAGCTAGACTTGGAGGGCCACAAGGACTGAACTCCTGAGCAATTCCAGAAAGGAGTGGGGCAATAATTCGTCCCACTGATGTCACTGACTGTCCAACACCCAGGAGGGTCCCGCTAGCCTCGTTCCCACCAACAGTCAGCTCCAGATCAATGATACACGTACGGCCTATGGTAGTGGAGAAGGCCAAGAAGGTGGAGGACAAAATGACCATCCATATGCTCAGTGCTGATGTATACAGCAGAATCAGCACGCAGGTAAATGTGCTGGAGTGCAACAAAAGTCTGTAGGTGTTGTGCCGATAGAGTCTTGTTATTGGCCCCAGCAGACAACCAGCCAGGACTCCAAGTGCACTGCTGTAGCTCATTAGGTATCCAGCAAACAAGGGTTTCATCCCAAATCTCTCTTCCAAGGCCAGAGTAAAATTACTGTAGTACAGCAGTATAGCAACAGACATCAGGAACCTCACCAAAAATACATCCCACAAATTAGAGCACGCAATTCCTTTAATCTTCTTCAGCATTGCTGCAACTTGGATCCATGGGGACTGGAAAAAACTACTGTTTGTCACAGCTCTATTAGTTGCTGATTTCAAGTGAAGGTCATGATTTGATTTTGCTGAGAAACTGTTTGTTCCTTTGTCTTGGTAATGGTCCCTATTGCTAGTGTTTTCTTCATTCCAGGGTAACATCCAGACAAGACCTGTACAGATCAAGAAATTAGTTGATTTCATTTAATTGCATCAACTTTACATTAGTTGAAGAAGTAGGAAGACATTAGTTTAGGAAGACATTAGTTTGATTGTAAAAATTTAAAAAAATACTTCAACAATACCTGTCCTTAAAAAAATTGCAAATATTAAGTCTAGTGTTATTCATAGTATTGGTTCGATTTTAAATGCAGTGAAAGCAAATATTAAGTCTAGTGTTATTCATAGTATTGGTTCAATTTTAAATGCAGTGAAAGCAAGAAAGGAAAGCACTGAAATGCCACATTCACACCATACAAACAAATCTAATGGCTAAAGCTGAAATTCTGATTTCTAGTCTTCATTTTCAAGCACATCAAAAACTCCCATTTGTGTCTGAATGTAAAAGAGATATGGGAGAAACAAAGGAGAAGCACCTGGAAGATAACTGTTTCAAAATTCCCACCCTTCCACACAAGTTCAAATTCAATCAGTAGTATTGGCATACAAAATATTTATGCCTTAGATGATAAACACACTATGAATTCAAGGAATTACAGATGGCTTAAAAGGACAAAATGAGGAATGAAGAGACCCAAGATGCACAAGGTGACGTGCAACTTACCACCATTCAAAAGGAAGATAGAGGCACAGATGAAGGACGTTTGGTAAAAGCCACCTTCAAACTCTGCAAGGTAGCCACCAACAACAGGTCCCAGAATGAAGCCCACACTGGAGGCTGCATTGAAGCGCCCCATTACTAAGGGGCGATCCCTCTCCGAAACCAGGTCAGACAGCAGGGCTTTAGAAATGGAAAGTGTGTGCTTGAAAATACCTGCAACAAAATATACACAATCAAGAAACATGTATTTCTTGGGGAAAAAAAAAAGACAGAGGCTATCTCAAGTAACAATGGTCCAAATTTGTACAATTTGTGTTTTTAAAATTCCATTCATCAAATTCTTCAGTGCTAGAGTAAGCAACTTTGGGGGGTTTAGATGCCTGCTGGGTTAAGCCTGAACATTGCAAATTATTTTCAGGAAAAAAATCATGAGAATTCTTGATTTGTATAGACTTTTCTAATACTAAGGTTCAGTTGGTGCTACTGGGTGATGATGCTATGCAGCCATCCATGTACCACAATTTCTGCCGTGCTAAGTTCCCAAGCTGAGACCACATGGAATTTAAACTGCAAAAAGCCAAGTGTTTACTCACCTACAGGGACTCTAGAAACAGCAAACAGGAACACTGTGGTGGAATTTCCAAGAAGGAAGTAACCCAGTGCACTGAGAAGAATACAAGCAAGCAGGGAATACCGTCTTCCTACTACATCACTCCAGCAGCCCTTTCACAAAGCAGGAAAGAAATATTAGCTTTTTATAACACTAAGCTGTGTGCAGCGATCAATCAGTACTTCCAAATTAAACTGAGAAAAGAGATCAAAGGACTGTCAATGATAGCCTAATAAGCTTACTACACAACATTCCTAAGTGCTCAAAATCTGGAAGTCACAAGCAGAGTTCTGCCCTGCTGGCAGGCTACCTGCCAAAACTATGATTCCATTTAATGCTGCATATAAAGCTTTTTTTTACAAAAAAATTTCTCCCTTTTAGAAAGACAGTCCTGCAATAATTACCACAAAATTTTATCAGCAGAAGCCTTCTGAAAAATTTACCATAACCAATCAAAAATATTTGCTTGCATCACTCAGGTTGCTATGTATTAGACACTTGTTGAACATCCTAAAAGCAATGATTTTGGCTATGAAGAAATTGTCATCTGAGTGCAGACAGGAAAAAAGTAGTTTGCAGGGGGCAAACAGAAAACTCGCATTTATCATGCTTATAAATCAGCTTGATTCCCAAGAGGAAATAGTTTTTTGTTGAGAAAGTAGACAATGGTCTTGCACTTCCAAGAAAATGCCACAAAATGATAGCAGGAAAATTATCCCAGGTATCCTGCATAACAAACCCTCAAACAGTTCTTTACATTCTCATAATCTGTTTTCTTCAAAACTAGAAAATTAGTACCAGGGTAATATTAGAATATAAAAAAAAATCAATAGCTAATACAAAACAAAACCAAACAAGCAACAAAGATGCAATGATCAATTTAGACCATACAGTGAATTACAAGGCACTGCTCATTAAGCAGGGAAAGGAAACCAGATCACAGGCTATGAAGAGCTGACTCATGAGATTGCTTTTTGGATAGGCTACTGCCCTGAAGGAAACTGCTTTACTAGTACCAACACTAGAGGAGATAACCCAGGGCAACTGTGACCTGCTCAGTAATGTATCGGAGCCCAAATTTGTATTCTAGTTTTTGTCTAAAAACTGTATTCTGTTTGGGCCTGAAAAACCTGGCAATTCATTCCCCATAAACAAAACTGCCATTTCTTATGCAAACTGAAAACTGGTTCCTCCAACCAAAATGGTTATATGAACACTTTATAAATTTTCAAAATGTCAAGAAATGCTATTATTAACCCCACCCTTTTTCTCCCTACAATCCATAGAAATACCAGTATGCTCTGGAATAAAGTGCTCAAACTCACCACAAATGTGCTGGAAAAGAGCTGCATTACACCATAAAGAGATCCTAAACCAAACAAAATACCAGTGTCAAAAATTAGGCTTTGTTTTTATGAAAACTGCACAAAATTTTAAATTATTAAAAATGGGAAATCATGGGAATAGTTTAATAGAAGAATGGGAAGAGGGAGGAGGACAAACCAAGGGTGGAGCTTAGCATTTAATAAAGGAAATATTTTCAGGGAATGACAAAATAAAAAAGTGTTGAAAAGTTGCAAAACTATGTACGGTAAAATGATGTTGTATTGTATGGTGTATTAAACAAAACAGATCTTGGCATTTATAATTGCTTTCTCAGAATCAGGAGAGAATTTCTTTACTGGAAAAGACTTTCCACTTGGTGTATCAGTCTACTACAAGGCATCACAGAAACCCTAAAGAAAATACAGATCCTACTTTCTCATTTTGGAGGCTAGGAATTTAACACCATTTAGTGACAGAAGAGAAGGAACAAAGAGAAGCAGAGAGAAACATCTGTCAGCCTCTTTCATTTATAAGAATACACCTCAAACCTAGTTTTTTCTTTGAATGTTAAAAATCAAAGCAGACTGTTGAAATGAAAACATTTTTTGACTAGTCGCTGCTTAAAATAATACTGTCAACTCAGTGCAGAAGCAGAATTATTTCATACAAGGTGTTAAATAAAAAAAGCAAAATAATAGAACTGAATAACAGCTGTCATGTCTGGGAATAAAGAATATATTGTATCATTCCAAACCATAAACAATACCATAAAAGGTACCATAAAGTCACGGAACTTACCTTAGCACTAAACACTTTAAGACAAAATTCCAAATCTTCAGAATTTATTTATAAACACTCCTAAAAGTGAATAAATATTTTGCCAAGACAGCTGTATGGGTTTTAATCAAACAGGAAGCAATCATGGACATTGGAAAGCTTTGGAGAACCAGCTGCAGAAGTATTGCTTTCAAAGTGTAAATGACAATAAAACTACAAGCAACACCTCTGGCTCCCTAAATTGCTAAGCTGTGAATTCTTGGATGCTGGAAAAGTAGCTGTACAAATGCTACTGCAAGACTTCCTTGTTCTTTCCAATTGTCCTCTTTCCCAAGCATGTACTTTTGGCTACTGTCAGTGCACGAGTTTGGACAGCTCTCTAGGTCTAACACAGTATGGCTGCCCTGACAGTTTTACTCGGAAATTGTGTTTACTTTTTGTTATGCTATTAGCAAGGAAGAATTATCTCACAATGTCCAACTTGCAGTAAGGCAAAATCCAGGCCTTATCTCACTCTTTTGTAAATCGAGTACTCCAACTCACCTATGATTCCAGCAACTGTATGACTTGCTCCTAGAGATTTGATATGAAGATTCATTAAAGGGACAACCAAGCTCACCCCAAATAAGTCCTGAAAAGAAGGCAGGAAAAGTTTTAGTAACTTTCACAAAGACAATAGCAACCTGGCTTAATAAGAGTCAACATTAGAAAAATAAATTAAAAAAGGTAAATTATCTCCATATCAACGCAAGGTTAAAAGAAAATTTTTCATATTACAAAACACATAAACTGAAAGATAAAGGACTGCCTCACAGAGAAGTTAAACCTATGAAAACATCAATTCTCTCTCCCCACTCTAGATACAATCCCTCTGAAGATACATATTTAAACACTAAATATTCCTTTAATATATATTAAGCTTTACCTGTTTAACAAGAAAAGTACTTAATACCAGTGCTTTAAATTGAAAGTGGTCTAATTTCAATCACCTAAATATACTTTTTATTTGCTCAAAGAATGTATATTTTGAAAAACGGTATTTTAACACAACCACAATGGGGAAGAAGCTACAATAGACCTAAATCTACTTACAGACTGCCTTTGTGTATAGCTTAAGAAACGTGACAAGACAGAAACTTGAAAAAAAAAAAAGAATAAAGGCAAAGCATAATTGAAAAACATTCTGTAAGAGGAGAGTAAAGCACATTGCCCATCCTGAGAAGTACAAGGATCTCCTACTCATTCCTTTTGCTTTATTACTTTTTGTTAAGCTCACCACATTGACCCACTAGCTCTTTCAGTACCACTACAATCTGGCACAGCATTCAGTATCCCTTGGAGATCTATTGGAGCAAGATCACCTTTCATCACTGACTGCTTGAACTGAACGAGACTACCTCAAAGACTGATTAACTGTAACAATGTGTGTCACTAAGTGAATTCTCAGTCTGTCATTAATTATTTTTGATGGTTGAAATTGAACCTTACAAGGTTAGAATCATTCAATACGTTAGCATGAACAAACGGAGCACATCGCTAACAAACATCTTCAGTAATACAATCTTCATTGTCATCTGTGAACCTGAGGACAGGTTCAGTGACCTCGTCCAGGCTGTCAACAGAGACATGAAAAAGAACAAGTCTCAGACTATACCCTGGCAGTACTGGACTGTCACAGGCATGCAGGTAGAGCAAGACCCATTAATCACTATTCTCTGACGGGTAGTTAACTCTCATTCCACGTGTAATTCCTTTTGTGGAGTGAAAGATATGCTGTATTATTTGTCTGCTACAGGAAGCTTGCATCGCCACACCCTCTAAAAGGACATTCACTTGGTTGATTTTCTTGTGTGCTCCAGCTCAGTGTCAACACGCTTCTTCAGGGCTGGAGAACCACAGTGTCTAAATGTCAGTAAAAAGAAGCTAAGTTCTAATGTACGTTTTCCTGGGATATTTGCTCCAGGACACAAACCAACTGGGTTGTTTCTACTGTCCAACCTAAAAGTAGGTAAGACAATATCTTGACATTTCACAGGGCAAACTCATAACATTTTGTATTCATTTTCCAAATTGTCACTTTTAATTTCTAATTAATTAAATGATACTTTCCTGAAACTCAGGAATCGCTACAGAATGTGAACCTTCTTTAAAGCCTGTTCATTGAATAGGGATTTTTTTTTTTTCATCAGAAAAACATGTTTTTAGGGCTTTTTTGGGTGAATTTACAGGAACCACGGGTATTTCAAGGAAACAGGCAGCAGCTCTCTTATAAGCAACAAGGCCAGACTCAGCTTTTCGGGTGCTGCGCTATTCCGTGGCATTCACAGGATAAAAACCCGACCTGTGTATCGAATTGCGTGTCTGTCTGCATGGGTAAAACAGAACAGCCACTACACACCACCAGCGCTACAAACACTGGCGCTCCCCAGGAGCAGCTGCAGCGATGCACCCCAGAAGCCAGCAGCCTTTGGCCTGGAAAGGAGCAGGATCCCGTTCCCGGGCGCGGCCGCTCGCCGCGCGGGGCGGGCCCCATGGCTTACCAGGAATCCCACCGCGTAGAGGCACCGCACGAAGCGGGCGGACGCGGCCGAGCTCCCCGCGGCCCCCCGGCCTCCGCCACCCTCATCCTCCTCCTCCTCCTCCATGCGGGCGGCGGCGCCGGGCCTGCGCAGTGCCCGCGGCGCGGCGGAAACGGAGAGGCGGCGGGACGGCGGCGGGGCAGGGCCTCGGGTTGTTTCGTTCGGCGTGGTGTCCTTCGCGTGTCCCCTTTTTCGGGCGAAGATGAGGAAGGCTCCCCGCCGGCCTCGGGAGCCGTGGGGATCCCTGCCTCCACCCTCCTACACACAACGCTGTAGGACTTTGCCCGTCCTTCCTCTTCCGCGTTTGCACGGGAAAAATTTTGCAACCCGTCCCTTGGGGGCCTGAGGCTCTGTGGAAGGCAGGAAGAGACAGGTGGAGCCGAGGGGCTTTGGAAACAAATATGCCATAGGAGCATGGTAATGGATCCCCTGCACAGTTCTCGTGGTTGCTGTAGAAATGCGGCTCTTTGGCCCTTGCACCTCCCATCGTACCTATCCTTGGAAAGGGGCCGTGTCCCAGCGCTGCTGCTGATCCTCGGCCATCTCTCGGGCTCAGCCCGGTGCCTGGATCAGGTGTTACTGGCAGCAGAGTGTTTCCCTGCCTTTTTACGTGGCTTATGATGGTAGTACTGAGCCAAAGAAGAAGGGCATCCCTCTTTCTGCTTAGCACGTTCACTGCTGTGCTGCGTTTTTGGTAAAAGCCAGGGATCGCTGGAATTGTTGATGACTACTATGTTACAATATATTTGAATCCAAAGCGTGAAACTTCATAAATCTTTCAGATGGGCTGGTAGAAACGATTGTCACGTGCAAAATGTAACCACCCAACTTTATGCTGGACTCAGAGCTGCTCTTTTATATAGTTGTTTGGTCAGGGATCAGTAAAACTGCTGCAGTTTTAAATACTTTTAAAAATGCACAAGGGAACAGGAAATGCTTTTAACTTGTTTTTAACTGTCAGTAAGAAGAATCTTTTGAAAAATATTGATGACTCCTATGTCTTAAAAGTTAGCATGATTAATAAAGTTTGAGAAAGAACTGACAATAGCATAACTTCAGTTCTATCTTCATGTTTTCAGAAGAAATAAATACCACAGGGTTGAGGATCTTTTAGAGATTTAGGTCACAAAAAAGAAAAGGTGAGGGGAATGTGATTTTCTTATGCTTATTAAAAATTAAGCTAAAAAAACCCCAAACACCAAAACTGTAAAAGCCCCCATATTTCTGGATATGCAGCTTATTTATAAGATACCAAGGCAAAACTTAACTTAGTATCTACATGGGGACAAAGATGTTATCAGAGTCCAGACAAGAATAAGTCAGTTGTTTAATATCCCTGTAGCTGTGATGTTTTTGTGTTGATTTAACCAATATATCCTATTAATTTATCTCTTTGATGCCACTTTGAATAACAAACTCTCTCAGTGAGGTTTTTAAAATTCTGGATACAACACTAACGGAGATCAGTTGCACACAATTTCTCTGAAATCGACAAAATGGTGACAAGATGCTGAAATATTAGAGCATCCTGGGAATTGCCGCTACACTGTCTGCTCAATATTGTGCTAATTTCATCCTTAGTCATTTTAACTGATAGAAGAAATTGAAAGTGCCTGAAAATTTATTAGAAGAAAGGATTAAAGAGGTGGATGATTAAAAGATGTTGCAAGGGTTTAGATACTTTTCCTGGGGTCTAAGGGACATTGACTTCTATGCAAACACTGAGCCCAACTGAAATTTTTAAGGTTTTATGCGTTAGTGTCTGCCATAAGTCTCTGAAACCAGTTAGCCATTCTGTATTTTTCTCAGGTTCTGAAGATCAGAATGATCAAATTTGATGGGGACAAAGTATTGCAGGCAGGAATATTGAATTCCCTGACAATGAAAACCCTTTGGTTTTGTTTGTTATTTCAAGCTATCTCCATGCACAATGACTTATAAAGCAGAGAATAACCAAACTTTATGATGTCAATGCAAACTGTTCATGGGAAAAAAAACAGGCATTTAGAGAACACGTCTCTTCCTTTAACAGATCTCTTACTGTTTTTTTCCTGGCAAAATTGATCATCTTGTTAAAGGATTGTGCATCTTACATGTTTAAATAATTTACATAATATATAAGAAAAAGGCATTAATAGATAGTAATGGACAAATATCTCTGTTACTTTTGAACTGAAGGTAGATGATTTCAGCTGCCTCAAGGTTCCCACTCATGTTCTGTACTTGCAATTACAAAATTTAAGATAAAGGCTCCCAAATAAAGAAATCTTAAGATAAATGTTCTCAAATAGAGTGGTTTTATGACTGATAAGGGAATTGACTAGCAATTAAAGGAATGAAATACAATAAAGACCATTTATCAGAGTCCTAAGGAAAACAGGTCTAGTCTAATATCTTTGGGAACAGAATTAGATTGTTGGTTGATTAAAATGATATTATCCATATAGTACACTTACATTACTTTAAGGTGTTTGACTTGTTACTGGATGATTCTTAAAACCAGAAATGCGATAAATACTCAGAAGGGGCCAGCAGCACGTGTGTTCAGGAATGCATCGATTATCCTTTTATTTCTGTCTTTTTTTCCATGACCCGGTAGTAGCAATTGAATGAAAATTATTGATTTTATGGATAATGCTAGAACCAGGAAGAATATGCAGACTACTGTCACTACACAGAGTACTCTGGTTCCATTATATGTAATGAAGTGTGAAGTGCATCATGCTAGAAACAAAGCATGAGGAGGTGCACCTCTGTTGTGACAGTGATTATAAGATGAACTTGGTAGTCATAGTACTCAGCAAACAACTGTAAGTTTTTCTTGCTATTTTGTGTCCCCCCAAAAAATTGCCAGTTTTTTGATATGAAATAGAGAAGCCAGAAGAAAAAAGCAGGAAAACTTTATTACATTTGTATTACTTTTTCAGTTTGTATACTAATGCAACATTGTGTCTAGGTCTGCTGTCCTAAATGGAGATTAATTTTGCATAAATATAGAGGGTTAAAACAAAAAAAGAGTGAGAGATAGATATTTTAATGGCAGAAGGAACATTTCTTCCAGTGTTGGGCTGATGGAGCCCAAAAGATTATCCACAGCTTTGTTAGCCTATTTTTGCCTCAAATTAGGAATGGGAGGAGAACTGGTCTGTGGGTCTGTGGGAAAATGTCTGAGATTCAGTTTCAGGTGAGGGGAAGGGGTGAGGAATCTTCAACCTTTTAGTGAAAACATCAACTGTAAATAATTGGTGTCACCTGCCAAGCGAGAGGTTGAGGCAGACTGCAGCTGCCCTTCCTCAGCCAGCTCTGTGGCTGTGCGTGCTCCAAGCCCTGACATAGTGAAATCACTGATGGAAGTCATCTGAAATATTCTTTTTAAAAAGATCCTCACATTACTTCAATAGTGAAGAAAATTTTAAAGGTTAAAAATTCCTAAATAAAGTTTGTAAGATACTTCTGTGAGACAGATCTAAGACAACTACACTGATTTATTCCAGTAAATGGAGTATATTCTTTAATTCCTGCATTACAAATAGGTAAGGTCAAGACCCCCAAATGTGCAATTTGTCATCAAATTTAGTGAATCTAACAATGAGTTATTTCATTCTGGTTTACCACTTCAGATCATTAGGGTAACTTCAACAGTCATTTCAACTTTTCATATAGAAATTGAGCAAAGTAGAAAAAGTTCCAATCCAGTGGTCCAGAACATTTTAAGAGGTAGTTATGAATGAACTTGAGTTGGAAATCTGCTGTTAATCTTAAAGACATTTAAAGTGTGATCTGTCTGAAAAGATCTGCAAATTTAAGGAATGTGGAAAGAAACCTTTTAATCGATGCCACCCTCAAAGCTGTAAATGAATCAGGTTGGTACATCAGAGAGACATAGAAAGCATTTATGAAACAGCTTGTTAAAGGAAGGAATTATTTCAGGCATTGCATCTACATCTTCCCTTCTGGAGTTTTTCATGGCAGCATAACTAAGGCCGTATGGCTTTTTGTGTTTCTTTCAATTAATGTTTAACAGATAAAATAAATACAGTGGGAATGGTTTAGATATTATTGATCCTTCTCTGGAGCAGAAGGTGGCCAAGATGACTCCTGTTGACCTCAGTCTCTTTTCTGGTGTATTAGAGTACCTTTACATCACACATATCATTCCTCACTCTCCGTGCTGGACCCCCCCAATCCCTGACGGAGTCTAAGATTTTATTTATTTAATTTTCATTTTAAGGTCAGTGGCTCTGTAGAAGCTGGAAGGGCACAGAAAGACCTGAAGGCTAGTTCCTCAGGCTTCCTGAATAAATCAATATATATATATATCAGAAAGTGTCTGTGCAGTAAATGGAAGGTGTTACAGGCTCAGAGTGAGATTCATAATAGCATCCTGCTGTGGAAGGACCCATGTAAGGCAGCAACAAGAATGGTGAAGCAGACTCCAGCTTTTAATTTCTGACTATTTATGCATAACTACTTTGATAAGAAACTTTTTGGAATACTTCCTTGAATTAGGCAACCCATTCATTTCTGTGAAAATTACACTTGTGATGTGTCATGACTTTAAAGTATTGCAGAAAACATTAATGGCATTGGCCTGGCTTTCCTATAATTGAAAAATTTAGAGTACTCACAGTGGTGATGTGATAAAGAAACTCAGATGCACACTCTTGTACTTCTGATTCTAGTTATCTTGCCCAACTTGCAGGGACACGGATTCGTCACAGTCCTTGAATCAGTGTTATGACACAATTGAAAAACAAATTATGTTTTGCCGTCTTTTTGCCTGTTTTATCTAATGTAGATTTAATGCAAGATATAATATAGAACAGGATATATGAAACAGTGATCCACTCAGTCATACTAAAGTTTTTTCTTTTTTTCTGTGGCTGAATAAATCTGTGATGCTTTGTAGTGTCAAAGTCCTGAACACAGAGAGGGTATAAGGCAGGGTCCAAATGGGATGTACGCCTTCCAGCTTTGTTCATCAGCATGATTGCAAGTCTATTATGTGTTACTGCAGGTGCCTAACAATGGGTCCTGGGTACACAGAGCTGTGTAATGCCTCATAAAGAAGATTTTTCTTTTTGGTTTATTAGATTTCCTGTTGAAGCTTTTGCTGACATATGGGCTGCTTATGTCCATTTTGTTCTTACTGTCATCTCTGTGACCTTATTGTAGCTTTTGCAGAATGAATGTCTCAGTGATACCTGTGTTCAAAATGGCTTGATTTCCTCCTTTTGTGGGGGACTTCAGCACATTTATGCAATCTCCACTCAGGTTTACCTGACCCAGCCATGTACCCTCTCTGCAAAGAAGGTAGGTGGTATCCTGGTCCGCAGTAGGCAAAGCATTGCCAGCAAGTTGAGGGAGGTGTTCCTTCCTCTCTACTCAGTGCTGGTAAGGTGACGCTTGGAGTGCTGTGTCCAGTTCTGGGCTTCACAGTAAAAGAGACACATGAACACTCTGGAGGGTGTCAAATGATGGACAGCTAAGGTGATGAAGGGACTGGAGCATCTCTCCTATGAGGAAAAGCTGAGAAAACTGGGACTGTTCTGCCTGGAGAAGAGAAGGCTCGGAGTTTTATATAAAATACCTGATGGAACAAGGCTTTTTGGTGATAGCCACTGGCAGTACCAGAGACAGTGGGGACAAGCTGAAACACAGGAGGGTCACTTTGAACATCAGGAAACACTTTTTATTGTGAAGGTGACCAAACACTGGCAGGTTCTGGAGTACCCAGACTTGGCGATATTCAAAAGCCACCTGGCCATGGTCCTGGACGATCAGTTCCAGGTGGTCCTGCTTAAGAAGAGAGATTAGACAAGATGGTCTCTAGAGGTCTCTTTTAACCTTGGTCACTCTGTGACTGTGTGACTCGTGGTCTGACTTACTAAGAATAAAGTGGTCATATCTCAAACTAGTTACTCTAGACCCTCTCTTGGTCAGTCAACAAATCAAACCAACAACCAATCAATCAAAGTAATTGTGTTTTTAGGGCATGGTTGCTTGAGCATTGAGGTGGTCATCCAAGAAAAGGTCAGATGGACTGTGCCACAAAGGTGATGTATGACTGTAGAGGAAACCTGAAGTGACCAGCTTAAAGATGAACTCCAGCCACACATTTAATGGACAAGGTGTGTGCAGGTGTGCTGTGTAAGGTGTCTGGCTGTTTGTCTGTCTAGTACTCTGCTGACAAGTGATCATGTTGGTGCAATAGGTAACATCTGTCCAGCTGGGGAAGATGGAGAGGATTAGGATCGGAATCAGTGGGCGAGATACTCCCATTACTGTTCAGAACAGTAAATGAGGTCTCAGAAGGACTCTGCTCTGAGGCGGTTGCTGAAATTGTTCCTTGGTATATAGTGAGACATGCAGCCAGTTCTAAAAGGCTGTTTTTAGATCATGGACATATCTGCCAGCACAGATAAGGAGCTGCCTGCCAATTCCAAACATACGCACCCGACACTTACTCAATCACACACAAACATAAACAAGCAAATAAACAACATCCCCTTCCAATACATATATTTCTTTCCCCTTCAGATGGAAAAGGAAAAAAGAAGCAGCCTGTTATTGTTTTTGAATTTTTTTTTCTTTTCTATTTTTAAATACAAGGAGGGGCTCAGATACTATGTTGAAGCTGGAGCTATTATATGCATAAATAAAATATACATATTCAGGACTTAGTTTAGTTCTATCTATCTGGTGAATAAACAGAAATAAAATCAAAAAAACTTCTGCAGCTTTGTTAAATGAGGCTGGATTCCAGCCATTATGTGGGTCCTTCAATCTTCACACTATGAATCAACAAAATCAATGAATGTTGGGCTTAATTAGCCAAATTGATTGAATATTAAAGCTGATTTAGTTACTTCATTGTCATTGTAGTAGGGATAAATTTGGCTAAGTCATTTTAGTTTAAAATGACAGTATTTCTGCAGAAATTTAGGAGTTTTGAAAGGAGTTGGGGAATGACTTTGTTTCATATTCAGAATAATGATTATTTTGCGTTGATAAGGTTGGCCCTGTTTTCGCTGCCTTTCTCTTTTCTATTGAGGAACCTTCAGAATTTAATTTAATTAAAGAAAAAGTGCCCTGAGACTTTCTTTGGGTATTCTAGTGGTGGATAACATGAATTTTTAAGCTGACATAACAAGTCTTAACATGGCTTCTGATTCATTCTTGACATAGGCGGGCATAATGCTGGCAATGTTAGAGTATTTGGGAGATAACACTGCCAGAGAATGTGCCATAAATATAAAAGAGAATAATTAAATTAGATCCTCTCAGGATGAACATGCTAAACTGAGACCAGAGTGCATGTACAGTATATTAAAATAAATACTTGCACTGCATAGGCAGTAATTCAGCTGTCATTTGAATTCAGCAAAACTTTCTATGCAAACTGATTTCAGTGAAGCTACTCACAAGAGTAAGTTACTCTCATGCAGAAACAGGTTCACAGAGCCACTGACATACTTCTGTCCTGAAGCCAGGTAGGTGCAACATGACTGGAACTAGCATTTTGATATTTTTTGGTTGTTTGTTTTACTAATTGTGGTTCAATGGCTGAAACAGGGGCCTGAATTTCTGGTTTTTTCTTCTGTTTTAATGTTGGAAAAGTTCACTGGTGTGGGGTTATAAGACCTCGCGTTATTTAGGATGAACAAAGTGGCATAATGTAAAACTGCATCAGAATTAATTTTTTAATGAATATCATGAATAACTTCATATAATGGCTTTTGTTTATGTTGTGACTATCTATATCTTTGAATTTCACTGTATGAAATTCTTGAACTTTGAGCCAATGCTTTCTAAGGCCACCCACACAACAGCAAAATGGTCGGGAACTCCAGTTCACTGAGTAGGATTCAGTTGCAGGTTAAGACCTTTGCATTCAGACATCTCCATGTGAAATATGGATCTTTGCTGAGGTTAGAGTTGATCGAGGTCTGGCTAAAACACTCAGTGGTGCCTCCAGGATGGCCTGACAAGTTAATGGAGCCTGGCGTCAGAGGTAGCCTGGATCACACAGATGGTGTCAACCTGGCCTGTAGTTGTCACTCAAGAAAGGTGTCTGTTGCCCTGAGTTTTCTGTCTTTTGTCTTTCTGTAGAACTTTCTCACGCAGCTTTCATGTAAATAATGTCTATTCTTAGAATGTTTACATACTTCTCCTGTGAGAGAAGAAATGATTGATGGTAATGTTCACCATCCAGGTTGAAGGGGTGGGGACCTGTGTAGCCAATCCCTTGACCTCTGTACATATGTATAAAAACTGGAGTCAGATAAAATTAAGGAGATAGAGTTTTTGCAACAGCCGTGTCCTGAACTTCATTCCAGTGTTCCTGAAATTGGGACATACCCAGCTTCGCCCTGCGACATCTGGTGACCCCGAATGTGTGAGGACAGCAGCCCAAGTGACAGGTGTTGGCCTCCTCTAGTCCTTTGTCATACCTCTGCCTGCCCAATGTAGATGCCCTAGACATCCTGGAGCACTCGACTATGGGAAATGACAGTAAGGCCACCAGGTCCCTCTTTCCGGACATGATTCAGTCACCATCATGTAGGGTCCTAGTGTCATCCAAGGGGAGAGGGGGTACATAAGATCCTGTGTGAGGCTAGCATATATTTTAAAACAGAGAGGGAAATATGCCCTTCTGGCATGGCGGCTGAGAGCCAGCAGGATACTCTGGAACTGGCTAGAGCTAGGTGTCTGGGCAGTGACTGAGCAGAGCCCTGTGACTCTGATCTAGGTTGTGATGAAGTGTTCTCTGGCTCCACTCAGCGTGATCACTATTGATTATGACAGAAAGACATTTAGCTTATATGAAGTTGTCTAAATTTGGGCACATTAGTGCTGAACTGAATCCTACCTTTTTTTTTTATTATTTTTTTTATTTTTAGACACATTAGAATAGAGTAGAACAGAATAGAATATTTGCTGGAGGGGACCTACAACAATTATCCACCTGCCTGACCACTTTAGGGCTGACCAAAAGTTGAAGTATTATTCCAAACTGCAAATAATAATTTTTATTTTATTTTTAGCACATTCTGTGTGTTCTTCTTTTTCCTGATTTTTTTTTTGTTTTCTTTAATAGTGAACAATAAAACGTTGCTTTCCAAAATTGAGTTTCCAAATACCTCTATTCTGCTGTATCAAAATGAACTGCATCAGTGGCTGCCAGGAAAAGCAAATATGACAAAAAGAGTCTGTTTGAATATTCATTTGCTGCTCTGCATACACTGAAACTCTGAAGTGCAAAAAGGCCACAAAATATTAGATGTGCTTGTGTATGAAATTTGCATAGTATCAGGTTTGAATAAAATACGATTCATAACAAATGTGAATATGATGTTGGGCAGATTGTGTAGTGGTATAAAACCACTGAAGACACAACACCAGTTCATTTACCTAGAAATGAAGGGAGGTGGTAGAAATAGTGTTTTCCTTTAGCTGTGCTCAAGCATGCTGATGCACTGTCCAAACCAATACTGGCATATTGAAAGTAGGAGTCCCTCTGGAGTCCTGAGTCTATTGCCATAAAATATGACAAATGTTTTCTGGAGTAAACTGGCTTATTTTGAGCCCAGCATTTCCCAATATGCGGTATCAATGGAAATTTTCTACTCTGGTGATAGGTAATTCCAATGAAATTTTACTGGGTAGGGATTGGAGGATCTGATGCGTGTTATAAATTCTATACATTTCTATAGGAGCATGTCCTGTAAGCCATGAGAGATGATTGCAAAGGCCTGCTTGGCATGAAATGAAGTTGTTGAAAAGATTTTTTCTTGTACAGTGAGTACTTGTAATTTAAATTTTACCTCATCACTTTCCAAAATGGCCACAGCATGCGTTTGGGAAAGCGTTGTCTTGTTTTAAAAAGATTGGAGTTTTTTATCAGGTGCTTGAAGAAACTTTTAACTGCATAAATTTTTGATATTTGCAAAAAGATACATCTGAATAAATAAAGCATTTAAGTGTTTTTGTGTTTAGTGTTGCTAAAGTTATTACTTTAAAGGTAGGATGTAAATTTTTAAAGATGACTATATTTTTATTATATAGGATTTTTCAGAGACATCTCTTCAGTTTGGCTACTGTATTTTAAAATTCTATAAGAAATCCTCAGCCTTCTTTTTATAGCATGACTTTAGTAGCTTCCAAAGTGTTGCAGGTGTTTCCTTTCCTGCTAGCAGCTAAGGAAACATTCCCCACCAGGCCTGAACTTTGGAAGTCCTTGCTACTACTGTGCGCTCTGTAATGCTGCTCACATAGATGGACAGGACCATTGCAACTCCATCCACACTGATGTTGATGCACCAGCTGCAATAATATTTCAAGTCAATCCCTGATTAGTTAGGGGAAGGTCAGCTATTTCTGACTGGCCTCGCCCGGACAGCGAAACAGAGCAGAGCTCTTCCATCAGTGTCCTAAAATAGAAGGCCCTTTTCATCTGTCGGACTTGAGTCAGCCACATGGAGCACAATTTTGGAGACACAAATTGACTCACAGGGCATTGGGAAGAAGGGCACAGGCAGAAAGTGAAGTGAAGACAAACCTCCTGAGATATGAGCTGTATTCTCCAAACAGTTTTTTAGTTACTTTCACAATTTTTTTTTATTTTACTGCTAACCTTTTAAGTAATTAAGATTTTTTTTTTAGTAACTTCAATAATGAAACTGAGTGTGGGGATATTTTTTGGAGGTTTCTTTGCAGCTCTGGGGGTTTTGCTGTTTTTGGTGGCATTTGGAACAGATTATTGGCTTCTTGCTACAGAAATAGGAACTTGTTCAGAAGCACCTGACGGTGCTGGGGTCAGTATGAACTTTTAACTTATAGTGAGAGTTATATATGTAGAATTCTTGGATGTGTTTATTTTCTAAGAATTTAGTTCTGTGTAAACTTTTGAATATACTAATTATGTTTATTTTCTAAGAATTTAGTTCTGTATATACTTTTGAATATATACTAATTTTGACCTTCGGGAGGCTTACAAGCCTGCCTCAAAACCTCTTACAATCATTTGTAATCAGCTCTAAAATGAATTTTTATTTTGTGATACTGCTTTTGCAATATGATATTTTTTCAAAAGAAGAATGGCTGTTTATAAATGCTATAGCTGACCTAAATTCAGATGGGTTGTGTGTCATTATGATGGTGGTGTTTTTTTTACCTCAACATCCAATTGAACTTAATTCTTTCAGCCGTTCAAAAATCGTATGATAATGGCTTTCTTTTTGGTTTTTTCCTTCCTCTGTAGGGAGAGAAGGCCACTTTCCATCATGAAGGTTTCTTCTGGAGGTGCTGGTTTAGTGGAAACGTAGGAGATAATAATGCCAGCATGTGGAATTTTTGGTATAGTAAGTAATTTTTAACCCTTTACATTATCTACAGTAGTTTGTTCTCAAAATTGTGGAGGTTTGGTGTGTTTTTTGTTATGTCTTCTATCTTACGAATCATTAGATTTCATGTGGCTTCTTTGGGGATCAGGTTCTTCAGCTACCCTAAAATAAATTCTTGACACACACTTTTGTAATCTGCACTATAGGAAACCCCAGGACAAAATGATGCAAGTTTAGCTATCAGATTACACTGTGATTGTTATGGATGCCCTGTTAACCTGAATCCATTCTTAGCTACACAGTCTTTTACCTATTACTGTTAAACGGTTGGTTTATTTCTGTTAAGTAAGGACAAAAGAGCTTAGTGGTTATCGTGGTCCATTAATTTTTGCTTGGAGAGTTTCTCCATCTGTTCTTAAATGTCTACAAGTGGGTTAAGAAGGGAATGGGCAACTCCACAGTGAAAATGGTATAGGACACGCCATCTCCCGAAGAGTTCCTTTATTACAGATGTCCCATTGCTTTCTTTCACTACATCCAGGATTCTAAGATAGACAGAATTCCAAGATCAGATAGTGTTTTACAGCCAAAGTTTTCCATTAAGAAGTCAAGCAAAACTTCTTCTCCAGTCTTTGGCACTCCCTCTGCAGTAAGGAGCTCCCTCACCTTATTGCAAGATTTCCATAATCTTTGAGAAATGCAGGTACCATCACACAAGTTTGACTTCAATAGCCCATATTTTGCTAAATATATTGCTTTGTCTTGGGTAGAAAATGTAGTATTTACTGCAGTTAATTTCCCCTTGTTATTTATCTGGAAAATTATGTGGTCGGGAATTTGAAATTTAGATGGTTATAGTCAGCTTTAGTGTTTTGTCAGGAAGAAGTTGATATTTTTAGAAGTATTTAATGTAAAGGGTGAAATTACCCTTTTCTGGAGGATATTCATTCCATAGACTAGACTCATATTTGTGGACATTGTACAAACTTTCTGAAAATGCTTGATATTTTTGTTGTTCTTTCACAAAAGAAAAAGTAATTGCCTGGATTTTGTTTGGCTGGTTGTTTTTTTCTGCATATGAAATGATAACATAATTAACCCTCAAATGAGAAAGATACATATGCATAAAAAGGCATACATATGCATCACATATAAATTGCAGTGTGCTTTCAGCAGGGCTTCTTTACTGTCCCAGAGTACAAATCTGTATTGCTCTTTAAGAAATATTCTGGTTTGTATAACAGGCTTTTATCTCTTACCACACCAAATTCGCTGTAAGTTGTTGCCTAGGAAAGGACCTGAAATCTTGACCTATGAAGCTCAGTTTGCCCATTTGAAGAACAGACACACCATATTGTAAAGGCAGCAAAATATTAATCTTTAGCTTTCTTTCATTTTTAGCCAACCAGTCACCTTCTAAGAACTGTACACATGCTTACCTGTCCCCATTCCCTCTTCTCCGAGACGAACACAACTCCACCTCCTATGACTCTGCAATCAGTAAGTATTGTTTGGTGCAAGTGAATACAATGCCTGTAGTTTCAAGAAAACAATTTGGATGCTTCAAAATGAAACAGCCTTATCATTCCACACAGTTTAATGAGCAGAATTTTGGTATTTCATACTTCTCATAATTCTACAACATGCGTATTTAAGCTACTGTTTAACAAAGCACATAGATAAATGCTTAGCATTAAGCATGATAAAAGAATGGAGTAATTTCTGAAAAAAAAAAGAAAAAAAAGAAAATAAAAGAAGACATTTCCTTTTTAGTGTTTTTTTTTTCACCAACATAGTAAGTATCTTCCTTGGGCTGAATGCATTAAACAAGTACTTCTTGTCATGTATTTCAATAAGACTGATTTTGGTTTTGGTTGGATTTTGTTTTTGGTTTTGTTTTTTTGTTAAATAAATAACCACATATGAAAATGTATTGCTTTTTTACTTTATGAGGAAGGAGGAGCAGAGCCTTGATGCTGTCTAAGTTTATTTAACTGACTCAGATATACTTCTCTGAGAAACTCTTGTACTGTAACAGAGATACATGTAAGTATATTCATATAAATGTGAAAGATAAACATTAATAGATAACTTCATCTTTGAAAAATGCCTAGAACGGTCTGTCTTTACTACACTTAGAAACTACTTAAAAATATCAGGTGCATCATTAGATTAAGAGCTTTATGCAAACATATTTGAGGTAAATAACTTCTGATACCTATTCCATATGACTTTTTAAATGACCTGTGATGTATGCATGCTACGTCTCTGAGATCGCTGAGGGACTTAAGTGATCCCTTCCTGTCCTGAAGTTGTAATTATGCTTTTGCTAACTTTGAAGTGTCTTTAGAATCCAATTTTTATGCTGCAGACATGAAAAAGAAAATAAACTAGAATTATAATGGCTCTATTAATCTTTAGAAATTATGAACTCTTTGTCCAGGAAGAATTCAGACCTCACCATTCAGAGATATAATCTGTAACTTCACAGGGCATCTAGAACAGTTTATCTTTCCATTTGAAAGTGACAGTCATCAGCTCCTAATAGCCTAGACAGAGTTTGTATTCCACCATTCACTCAAACATTCACAAAGGTTCCTCAAATTATATTGCATGATTACACAGAAGTGGACAAACAAAGAAAAAGGAAAGGAGAAGGAATATCATCAAAAGTTTAATTAATTTTAGTTAATATTTGCCAAAAGAACCACTGCTCAAATATAATTTTCCTATCTATATTTCATATTAGGAGATTAAAAGTAGGCAGAACTGTGCTGTAGATGCCGGCCCAGGTAGAGTATATTCAGAGCCATTCCTGCTATATAAATAGATACAGTTGGATTGCTTTCGAGCTCATTAAAACTGAAGAGGGTTTGGGGTTTTTTATGCCTACATTTCATTTTCAGCATCCAAGCTGAGTTATTTACTAGAACAGATATGATTGTTAAAGAGTCTTTCACAACTTTTTATGAAGAAGGTTATGTCATCATCTCTTCTGTTAGTTCAAAACTTGTTTCTCCTTTAGTCTAGTTTGACAGTCCTGCTCATGATATTTCGCAAACAAGTTTTAAAAATCTTGCTTCAAGTGCAGTTGCTAAATTAAGAAATGCTAGAAGGTTATCCTCTTCTTCTTGACTCCCAGTACAGGAAGTGGTTCTCTATAAAGCCAGTGGCAAAAGGCTCCAATTTGGTTTCATGAAGAACAAGATTTCATCTATGATTTTTATATCCAGTTGTCTGCATCTAATATTTTGCATCAGCTAAGCATGAAATAAAAGAGCACTACCAAAAAAATTGAGGTCATTGTCCCCTTTTTTGGTTCTGCTACTGTTTCTTGATAAAATATTACCATTTTCATGGCTCATGGCTTTCTTGACATACTGTCTTTTGGGGATGATAAAAAGCCCAAATCTCCTCTCCAGGTTTTTCATTGCATTTTTAGTGAGTCAGTCAAGTTCTATTTTAACAAGATATAATAAGATAACAAGATTTTTTCTGTCATCTTAATTTGCTCTTTCATAGAAAAATAAAGGGCTGAATAAAGAGCTTTAAACTTCATTAGAAAAGTCGAACATATACAACACATTTTCTAACTCTAACTTTCTGTTCAGAGCACTATTAGTTTCTGAACAAGTAAAGGCATGTGACTTTTTTACAGACTGTTTGGCTTAAGAAACTTTTGGATCTTATCAGAGGAATTTGAATTTAACTATAGCCCCTTGTACAGTCCCTTGTGTGGCGACACAAGTGTCATTTGTTGTTGGATTGCTGTGTCACCATACAGCTAGAAGAGCTCAGACAAAGATAAGTTGCTGAGGAACATGAAATCTCTGATGTTTTTTGAGTGCAGTGTCTGGACCAAGTTCTCTGTTGACATAACTCCTTGGGCTTTAGTAGGAATTTGGCTCAGAGCTTTTCTGGGCCAGAATTTAAAACAGGATCACCTATCCTCTCATAGTTTATTTACGTCTTTTTGAATCTTGGGCTTGTATTTGTATTATAGTTCCCAAAAACCTTAAAGCACTGAGGACAGGGAACTCTAGTGTTTCAGTGTGCCTTACAAAGCTTTAGACCAAAGACTCGGTTCATTCTGATGTACAAACCTAGACTATGAGCTCTTGTTGTCAAGGACTACAGCCTTAGATGGAAATGCAAAGATAGAAAACCCTATGGAGGTGGTGCTTATATTGGAGGTTTGAATGCATGTTTTAATGTATCAGATATCTTTTAATCATTACTATTAGATGCATGATCAGCTTCAAAGGGTTAGACAGCACTGCTTTGAAAATGCAGTTTGCCATATCTTTTAATCATGGTTATAATGTTTTTGTGCATTCATTGGTTTTGTTAAATGTCTTTACAGAGTGGGGAGGGCTTCCCCTAGCTGTAGTGTAAGGTATCCTCAAAAGCTGTGTGAGCCATCGTTTATGGTTAATGTCTTTAAAAAATTTGTTTGCCATACCATTTATTTTAACCTGAAACAGGTTCTAAATGAACTCAGGGGAACCCCGACTCTAGAGATTTTCTGTGATGTACAGAGGTCTAGAGTGACAACTTTTATAGTGTGCAGCTCTTAAGTTGACTTATCATCTCATTGTGTTGCTAGCAGATTCATTTTTATGATGATTCACATATATAAGTGCAATAAACTACAACCTAGGAATAAAAAAAATTGGACCATGCAATAGAAACATCACAGCAACAACCTATATATTTTAAAATAAACATATATTTGCATAATCATAAACAGATTAGTTGCCCCATCAGGTTATTCTGAAAACATAATAGTATAGTGCTTTGATAATAATTCATTGCTAGCTAGATTAATGCATAATATCATGCCATTAGATTACTTAACACTGATGTTCAAGGGCTATCACACTTTCCTAAAGTTCTTTTACTATAGGACAATATTAGGCCTGTTCTTGAAAAATGTGCAAAGTTTTTACACATGGAAATAGTTTCATTGGCCATAGTGAGATTATTCCTAAGAAAAAGAAGTGAAAAATCTAACAGTCACAAATTCAGTATTTTTATTTTTGAGGGGATTTTTTTCAACTTAATTTGGAAATAAACAATAGTTCCCTAATTTAAGTTGTAAATCACCCCAACACCTTTTGAAGCTGAAGTGGACGCATTTTAATGGGGGAGCACTGGCACATTAGTTTAATACTCTGATTTGTAGCTGCTAGTATATTTTTCCCCCAACTATTAGTATCTTATTTTATCCAGAACTGGGCACATTGCCAGCATTTGAAGTAATGCCTAATGGATAATACACAGTGTTTATAGGACTGAAGCAAAAACCTGATTCAGCAACTGTTAAATCTAAAATGGTGAGATCAAATTTATTGGCAGGTTTGTTAATGGGTTGAAATTAACCTGTTGTAAACTGGAAAATATCAGCAATGAAATCTGAAAATAGAAGCTGTACAGGTGAAATGTTCGTAGTAGTCTGTTTCTAGGGGAAGAAAATCCTCTTATATAGTAGTCATCTAATTGCCCACGAGAGATTGTAATACAGTACATTTATAAGTGTGATCTCTGTAATCCCCCAAGCAGCAATAAAGAAGCGTTTTTAAAAGCAGTGCATCCATCTTATGAGTATTGTATTTGTTTTACTGTTAAAGTTATTTTTGAAAAAATGTTATTACTAAGGGATATTAAAGCATGCTGAATGAAGCTGAGAAAAATCTCATAAGGTTTACTGTGTTGCCAGGTGTGTCTCCTGTGCTGCTGCTGAGATAGGTGATTTCATTTGCGGTTGTTTATTTGCAGAGAAGATACTTCTGGTTGAGAGCAGTTCAGGCACTTCGCCTTTCACTGTATTGGCACTGTGTGTGGCATTACTCTTGTCAAAAGCATTTCAATATATCTTACATTGAATAGAGAGGTAAAAACCCACACATTCTAAAATACAATCCACTGTCATATCACAGGAAATGCTCCCTGTCATATGTGAGCTTATCCGTGATAGTTCAAGGAAACTTTTCCAAGTCATTTTGCCTACCCCTGGAAATTTTTATGTGGCATTGTACTAACACATGTTTCAAAAGGCTTTTCATCCTTATAGCGCTTAATAATTCATATTGATTTTAAATTTTAGATTAAGTGGCTGGGGCTTTTGTGGTAGACCACAGTACTTGTATGAACTGATGACTGTGTTTTGAAAACACTAAGTCAGCAAGGGCAGTGAAATACTTGGTATGCTTTCATTATACATCTCCAATAGTGGAAGGGTGTTGCTTTGTGACATTATCTAGGCTATTCCTGACTAACTGTTATGGAGCTCCAGAGGTGTCCATGACTACAACACAAATGTGTATTGTAGGTGACAAAGCCCTGTAAATTTTCAAATGTATTATTGCTTCTCTTTCATATCATGTATCAGTAACATCTTAAAATATGAATCTGTAACTTCAGTTTGTAATCAGCTGGGATCTACTGTACTAGAAAAGAAGGCTTTTGGTAATTTTCAGCCATTTCTCAAAAATTTGGTCCCTTGTACAAACCCAGACACTTCTAGTTTTCAAATAATGCAAAAGTCTCTGGAGGGACCTAAATTAGGTCTTCAGAGAGAAAAACAAGTAACAAGGGAAAACTACAGGTCATGCAATTTTGGAGGAATACAGTGTTCCCATATGGGCCTGATGGTGCAGTTGTGTGACTCCTGTTTTCCACTAAGTCTTTTTTATTTTTAGGCCTGCCTGCCACTTCCAAGGCAAATGTTGTACTCAACAAGGGGGCGGCTTACCAAGATGTGTTGCAAAACCTTCTGTTTAGCACTCTTGCAAAACACAGCAATGGTATCTAAGATTTTAAACACTACAGATATGTTTTCTTTGCACTCTGCAGTAGTGCTTGTACTTATTTCTTCTGTTGAAGGAAACACTTGGAATAATGCATGTATTTGAGGTGGATAACTGTTAACATATCTGTGAAGTACCTGGAAGACACAAGGGTACTCCTTGTCATCTGGACCATAACATCGGCTATCCTATGAAATACCTCAGTGAGACTTGAAATTGTGCAAACTTCTGTTAACACTTTGTATAGATACACTCTGTATGGGTTCACCAACCCATTGTTTCTTGAAACACATCTAAGTAAAAATGGTCAGATTATAAAATAAGTGAAGCCATCTTTGCAGGAAAATGATGGCTTTTTAATTCCTTTACAAAAGTAAAACTCTAAGTGTGCATAGGGTGTTTCCTCAGACCTGTGCCACAAATGAACCGAATTACTTTTTGCCTTGCAGATTAGAGGTGACTTTTGCTTGAAAAGTCAAGGATTTGTGAGCAGACTTTGTACCTGTCAATTTCACTCTATTTTTAATTGATGTTTAATGACTGAATAAGCTTAATAAACAGGTATTAGGATAATCAGACTTTATCCATGATTCTTCAGAATAAATAACTGTTTTGGAGAAATAGAATGGAAGCTTCTGTCAGGTGATAGCTAGGTGAAATCAGTATTTCACACATAATACATAAAATGGTTATGGTGTTGGAACACAGAAACAGCTTTTCTCTTGTATAGTTACAGAGAGGTTGAAACAAATTTTCATTAGTTACATCTGTACTCTTTTGTGCTCTGTTTCTAAGAATATTTGAGCATCAAATCAAGCTTTTCTCGTGAAATTTCACTAAAAGCAGGTTTCCAACCTTCCTGCATGAAGAGCAGATAATGAAAATAGATGTTGGTTTTGTAATTCTGGAGAATCTCTTGTCCTTGTCCATTCAGAAAATGGAAACACTGCTCCATGACTTAGGTGACTGACCATAATAACATACAAGAAAGCTTTTCCAAGGTCCATTTTGGCCAATGTGTCCTATTATGTAGTATGACTTTGAAGTACCTTGGGCCACCCATGTAAAAGAGTTGGGTGGTTATAGATTGATTTAGTGGTATTAGGCTTTAAACGAGGAAGTAATGTCCCATGGACTTGGAGACTGCAATGAAGCTTATCAAAGTAGCCCCGTGAGTAAAATAATATGAAATTGCTTCAGAAACCCAAGACTGAAGGACTTGAGAGATTTACCTTTCTAGGTCTCTATTCAGTGTCCATTTGCATTAAGTGAATCATTTAACTCTGTGTTTAACTTTAAACAGGTGCCTAAATCCCATAAGAGGTATAGTACTTAAAGCAAAACACACATTTAACTGCTTTGCTGAGCCATAGCCTTATTTCTTACTTACTTTTCCAATAATTTTTTGTTTATGTGAAGTGGAGACTTGGATATGAACCAAACCACAATTTTAACCCTTCTGCCATGTACTTTCAGACACATTCATCCTTTTTATGCCCAAATCTGCTGATCAGTGTGGCGGAAAATTATGTCTCTGAATGTTTGCCTGGATTAAAAAGGGTGCTATTTAAAAAGTGTGGCTAATGTAAGGTGGCGAGTGTGATCTAGATAATACATTTACAAGGCTGATGATGTATACTTTAACTTGAGTTAAGCTGGTCAAGTTAAAAACCGTAGATTTTGGAATACATTAGTGGGAAACATGAGCTGCTAATGCCTAGAGCACCGTCAAATTTCAGATGAGAGCAGACCTGAATTATTAGTGAATAGCTGTCTCTAACAAGCTGTATGAATTTGAATCTTTCAGGATATGAACCAGTATAATAGTTGCTTGGTTGTGTTTTTCCATAACAGTAAGTAGGTGCTGTCAGATGATAAGTGGCAGTTTCTTTTGTGATACACTTTTCCTGACTTGCCAGCTGGCTTATATGCTTTCCCTCAGTTGGGTGGAAATGTTTTTCACTGACTGAATTGTCAGTGCTTCAAGATTTTCAGATCTGACGATGGAGATCTTTACAACTCATAATTTTACTAATGGGTTGTGTTAATGTACCAATTTTTAAATTCATGGGAGAAATTTATGTCACTCTTGTAGCATTTGTAAAATGATGACTTTGTTAAATGGATGTGCAATTAACCAGCTAAAAACTAATTGTTAGAAAGACTCTTTTGGCCAGAGTATGTCACAAAACTCTCAGCTCATTTATCACCAGCTGCATCCATTAATTCAGCACTGCTTGGCACTGCCTAACAGGGGCTTCTGAAACATCACATTTTAAATTTAATAAAATACAAAGAGCTTTAGAGCAGAAATAGGCTGGTTTAAGACACTTAGCTGTTTTTCAGAAATACAGTTTACATTTTCTTAGTTTGTCCCTGTTCCTAGCTTAAGTTTCTTTCTGCTGAATATGGCTACATATAAGGAGTATTATCCAGCTGTAAATTGTAGAGAACTTACAGAGTGTTATTGGTGATATAGTCTGGGCAATAAGAGTGTCAAGATGTTGCAGCTCTCTGCTTCTTCCACACAATTTTGGTAAAATAATTGTATTCTGTCCAATCATTTATCCCAAAGAATCATTGCTATAGCTTTGTTGTGCTGTCTTCTAAAGAGTGTCAATTTGGTGACATTGCTGTCTTACAAGGTGCTGCTAAATATTCTAATACTGCTAAGCAGATGGATTTCATTCACAATAACTTACATGCTTTTTTTCCATGATCACCAGGTAAGGACTAGTAATCAGCCTATCTTGATCCACATGATATATATAATGTGTATATGTATATCCACATGATATATATAATCTGTATGCAAAATAGAATTAATATTTCGTTTGTTAATAAGGCAAGGGATAAGAGAAGGGGAAAGGAAAGTCTTTGTTAGCCAATGGATAAGTTCTAAAACACATTGTATTCTTTTTCTTCCTTCTTCCTTTTCTGCAGTTTATCGAGGTTTCTGGACAGTTCTTATGCTCCTGGGAGTGCTCACTGTTGTGGCAGCTAGTTTCCTCATCATCTGTGCAGCTCCTTTTGCCAGTCACATTCTATACAAAGCAGGAGGAGGCGTTTTCATCATTGCTGGTGGGTATACTGTTTGCTCAATCAATTATAGAGTAGAAAGGATAAGGTATTTCTTCCATTTTCCTTAACCAAAAATTATATCAGTCATGGTTAAAAGAGAGAGAAAGCATATGCTTCTATTCTTTGGCTTGTGGAGTGCCTGTCTTGGAGCAATTCTTTGCACAGATATTTAGTCATGAAGCTATTATAAAAGCTGGTTTTGGGTTAAGGTTAAAAAAACCCCACATCCAGGACAAATCATGAAATTACACTGCAATTTCAATCTACTTTTTTAACAGGAAAAAGAATGCATATTTAAAGATGTTGCCTTATAGGATTCTCAAGGGCTTTAGCTAAGGAGAGGGTTTTGTCCTTTATCAGTGATGCAAAAGATGATTACAGTGGACTCTGACGAAGGTGGGAGACAGAACAGATTTACATGACCAATTCAGGAAAATGCTTTGGATGTGACAGGACTAAAAAAAAATAATTGTCATCAATGAGCAAGTAGGAGCTCTAAACCTCTGTGAATGAAAGATAACAAATAACTGAATTCCCTCCTTCCTCATAACCCGCACGTACGGTGGAGGATGTGCCCTCCCAGGATTCAGCTGATATGGACAGCTCACTGTTTGCTTAACCTTGAAAAGTGTGTGAAAGTGTCACACCGGTGTGAAAGATATAGTTATATAGGATGTAAATGATAGTATGTGCTCCCTTGCTGCTCTTCTTGGTTTAAAGCCTAGTGAGAGGCAGCCCTGTGAGAACATATTGTGTTACAGGGCAGAGCCACCTGTGTCAAGACTACAAGGCCTGGACTCTTTTTTGCTTCTCATGTTGACCCCCTGACCTTGCTTACCCGCTGCACCTCTAAGCTCTTCATATGCAGCTAGTGATCATTATGCCCTTCCAAAAGGCTCTCAGTGAAGTGTGGGAAGTATTTTATATTTTAGTTGAAGAAAATCCTGCATACTTATATTTTATCTCTTGAGAATTACTCCTCCACAGTTTTAAAAGACATACAAAAAATATTCATAGGCTGATGGAGATTCTAAGATATTTCAATGCTTTTTGTCACTAATTTGCAGGGCAAGAGCCCATGTGAGTCTTGCTCTTTTTCTGCATTTGTAATGCATGAAAAACCTCAACTGCCAGTAGAAAGTAGCAGAAGCTGTTTGAGAGGAAAAGGGCACTTGAAAGATGTGGAACTGACGGGCAGAGGTGCAAAGCGACGCTTGTGTTCTCCACTCTGGGTCAGTTCATCTGCCCTCATTTAGGTAGGGGAAAGTTTGATCCCCAAGCCTGTGCTAGCCTCCCTTGGCTTCCCTAGGAGGCCTGCAAGAGGCAATAACATTCATTGGCAGTAAAAACAGTAGGTATGTAAGAAGTTTCCCCAGCTGGGGATTCATTTCATACTGAAAGAGGGGCCTAATTGGATCAGATGAATGTACTGTGGAGGAACCCTACACCTCTCTTTCCTTTACTAGGAGAATCTAGAGAGACTATTTCTTTAGGTATGTGAAGTTAAGTGAGCTTTATTATCCCAGTGTGTGACCTTGGGTCTGTGTCGTTGCTCCTTTCACCCTTTATCCCTATAGAACAAACGTTCTTCAAGGGAAATTCTGATTTTTTACTCTCTCTGTATGTAGCATGTTTCAACTTCAGGACTGTTCTCAATCAGGGGGTTTAGAAAAAATGTATGTTATTTTTACTATTACCATTACAGTTGTTGAAAAGCAAAGGTCTTTAGCAAAATCCTGCTATAATTTCTCAAAAAGTAGTGGTGGCAGGAGAAAATAGGACCCATTCAGCTTGTTCAAGACAGAGCAAGATAAGACAGAATCTGATGCAGAAGAGGGTGCTGTGCTCTACTCTGTCCCTGCTGCCCTGATCCCTTCCTCTGCCCATCTCCTTCAGGACTAGACAGCCTGTTCGTTTACTGCCTGCCAAAATCTTAAACACAGACCCAATGGGAAAATGAAAAGATGTAATGGGACTTAGATTAATGTGACTTAGAGTTGGTGAAGTTAGAGTTTTTCTAAGACAGAAACTGGCAGGTTGTTTGGAAGAAAAAGATGAATTATACACATTGTTTTGAAAGATCCTGGATGCTGTCTTACCACGAAATTCAAGTATGTGTTGTGCTGTAGACAATAGTCTTCTGAGAAGGAAGTTAGACAAGATGACTGTTCTTTGGAAGTTAGGAAGAAGATAGGGACATCAGTAATTTTCCTTCTTACATGTCTTAAAAAAAAGTTAGATGAAATAATTTTAATACCTGTTATTGTACAGAAGTATCTTTACCCCTCCACAACCTTAACTTACCAATTAGCAGCAGATAAAAGCTCTCCCTCAAATGAAGAGTACAGTATGTAGCATGATCTGCTGTGATGTCTTAGGGCTCAGGAAGTAGCTGAAGATATTACTGGGAATGAGATTTATGCCAACTGTTTAGCCATCTAAAAGCTGTTTTATATGAACCAACTGCTTAAATTTCTATTGTCAACAGTAAGAAACACTCAGATGCTCACCTCACCTTCTCTGTGATAAGGCAGATAGACTTGTCTTTTGGAGGGACCCGTTCAAGAAGCCTAAACAGAGATCCTGAGTGGCAGGAATAAATTTACATTGAAAAGGATCTCTTGTGGCAATAAGTCTGACATCCCATTTAGAGCAGGGTTGTCTTCAAAGTTAGATCAGACAGCTCAGAGCCTTATCCAATCAAGTTTTAAAAATCTCCAGTAACTGATGTTCCACAGCATCTTTGGGTGCTTGTCCCAGTTTGACCAACTTTATTGTGAGAAATGCTTTCTGTTTTCCTTGTTTTCCCCTGATATTGCCCTTGATGCAGTTTATGACTATTACATCTCATCCTGTCAAGTCTGTAGGTCTCTGAAAAGCCTATCCTCATCTTTTCTACAATTCCATTTAGAAAAATGAAGACTGGATTCCTCTGTAGACTAAAATTCCCCAGATCACTCAGCCTCTACTTCTTCTTCATTCTCCTAACCATTTTGGTGGTCATCACCTCAGTTTATCGGTATCTCTGTTTCACATGGGGACCCCAAACTGGACATAGCTTACCACATATGATATCACAAGTGTTGAATAAAGGGTGATAATAGTATTTTCAAATCTGATGACTGTGTTCTTGCTAATGCAGCTCTGTATGAGGTTAATTTTATTTTTTGCCAGACCTGCTTGAATTATTGTACACATAAAGGGTAACCATTCTTGTACTTTAAGGAAATTGTCTATGAGCAACACCAGATTATTCTGGACCCCTTTGCCCTTTAGACAGCCTCTCTTGGGATCTTGCCTACCAGTTCTCTTCACAGATTGAAGTGTGTTCTCTGAAGTTCTGGGTATTACCTTCTCTGTTCCTCCTAGGATATTAAACTTTGACATTTCATGGCCATTATAACTACAATTAACACCATCTATCACTTTTGTGACCAATTTTTCCTTAATTGGAAATAGCAAAACTTTGTAAACTTATTAACCACCTGAGGCCACAGGTGAAACTACACCTGCGATACCTGTGGGGAAAAATGAGTATCAGTTCAATGACACCACAGTCAGTGACTTGACTGCTGCCTTTGCAGCCTCATCTCCATGTCTGCAACATCAGAGGATGTTCCAAGAGCAGCTATGGTACTGAAAACTGTAAGAAGCCTTATAGTTGCTTCAAAGGTCACAGGAAAAGAAAGGAAAGCTGCCATAAAATGATCTCTTAGAGCAACCTTCAATAAGGTCCATTATTACCTTGTGCCTCTTTCTGCCTGGGGATGGTGAAAACTGTCCTCTTGTACTGATACCAGTAAGCAATATACTAGGATGTGCACAGAGCATTACAGAATTACTGCTGCTTCCTGCCAAAAAAGCAAAAAGAGATGGTACTTTAATTCGAGATCCTAGATGAGGACAAAAATCTGTTTTCAGAGATGTGTAGCTACTCCCATAACTTTTGCATGGGATCCTCTGCATGTACTTCAGCAGAGAATGCCAACCATTATTGTTAAATAAAGGTCACAAGAGGCCAAGATAGGGGGTAGAATCTGAAATAAGGACAAGAAGAGAAAAATGCATTTAATAAAAAAAAATACACACACACACACACAAAGAAGTTTTCTTTAAGTAAGATAAAGAGTTTTAAACTTTCAGGCATAAGTAAAAAGCTCACATCATTCTTTCCAGCACCTGTTGTCTTCACGTCTGCATAGTAAAAGATTCATGCCATAAACAGCCATTCACCATTGACAAGTGAAAGGCATTTCTACGTGGGAAGAATCAGTACTAAAGGCCAGCAAACTGCTTCTTGAATTCACAGACATTTCTAAAGGTTCTGTATTCTTTCTCCTCTACAATATGCACAAGTATTTGTTTGAAAGAAATTCAAAAGAATGAATGTGAAAGACAGAAAAGAGTGACCTCAGAGAAGTCCGTGTCTTATCACACTGCACAGAGCTGTGTTTCAAACATGCGTGTTTATTAAAAAAAAGCAAAATGGAAAAAAAGAAAGAAAAAGGAGCAGGAGGAAAGTATTTATTTGTCTTAATCTCTCTCAGACATATTTCATGTTTGAGGAATAATTTCCCCCATCATTACTGACTCATGCAACTGCTGTTCTATTTTTTATTCACTAAAAGGCAAAGGGAAAAGGATGCCTGCACTCTATGAAAAAGGTCTAAATGCCAAAACCAGAACTATATCACAGCACACACTGTTCCTAAAAATATTTGCTTCAAGCAATTGTGGATTTTTTCAATCATTAATTTTGTCTTGGAGCTTGCCTTTGAGAGTCCACGACATTCACAATAGATTGTCAGTGCAAGACTGCAGGAGCAGATTTCTCAGGATAAATATACATTCAGTAAACTAAGTGTTTAACTCCTGTAAAATCATAACTCTGTGAATAACTCTGTGAAAATTAGACAAAAGGAGTGCTAATGAATGAAATACTGGTGGAGGCAACAGGACATAGTCAGTTTTTACTTAGTCAGATTCTATTGTTCAAGATATTTTTTGAACATGCTAAGTAATACACCTATTTAATTAGTCTCCATTAGCAGGTGATGAGAACCCTTAAATACTCCTTTAGTGCTTTAATTAACTGAGGGTTTACATACTCTTCCTTTCCTTCCTTTTAAGGAAGGACATTTATCTCCACTTCACATACATTTCTTCTGCAAATTTCCATAACTGACAATTTGCCACTCCCAGGTGTAACACCTTGCTGTGAAATTACACCCCATGGATGATGGATTCCCAGAAGTTGTTTTACCACTGGCACCACTGGCTTGCTATTTTGCACCTACATGGTATTGATTCTAGTTTAACCACCTAGGTGCTGCTTCAGAGTGCCTGAAAAGCCTGAAAATCTAGCCCATTTCTAGATTAAAGCACCTTTGATGCAGTTTTGTTTTAATGACAGATGTTTTTGCCTAACTGCTCTACATAACTTTGCTTCTACCCAGGATGCCAGAGGGCTTTCCAGATGTACAAGGGCCTGGTTATACTTACCTGCTGTTATACTAAGGGAATATGCATAGCTACTTTTTGTAATTATTATTGTTTTGGATTAAGTTTTCCCCAATGCAGAGGTTAAATAGAGGACTAGTTTGAAAATGCATAAGCACAGCCAGTTGAAGAGGTAAATTCCAATGTCCTTATGGATTTTGCCAGATTATTAATGTATCTTTCCAAATCTTAGGGCTATAATTTTTTGTTCAAGTTTTGAAACCTTGAACAAGATCCATATATCTAATAACTCTATTTATGAATTTGTCCCTGAATCTTTCTACTTTTTTAATCACAAGTTACTAGCTGTGTTTTTTTCTGATTTTCCTGTGTTGCCTACATTATCTGTTATCATTAGATGTTCTGTTCTAGGAATCTTCTGCTCAATTTGAATTATATTTGAAGAGTCTTCAATTTAAATTCTCATTCTTCATGTCTGGCCCTAAGGCGATCCTTCTCTCTGATTGTTTCAGTGGTTTTATGTTTAATACAAGCACACACTAAATTCCATCAAAATTGTGTTTTACTTAGGTAAAATACTTTCAAAATCGAATTTATGCCTCTTAGAGTTGAGTGTTGGGTTTTTTCAAACTTTGTTAGGAATTTGAACCTTAGCAAAAAATGTAATCCTGGAAGTATATTTCATAGACATGAAATGTGTCTGCCTCCTTCTTTATTTAATTTTTCTACTATTATTTCAGCATCCTAGAAATTGCAGATCCTTTGGGAATGTTTTGATTAGGACTCAGGTTAAGTACTTCAGCCTTTTTTTATTTTTTTGTCTTCAAAAGACAGTATTTATAAGGACTGAGCCATGAGCTCTCACCAGTCAGATGTTCAGGATGTATGTAAAGATACTTCATTTTGTCCATAAAGCAGTAACAGGAAAATCACAAGATCACCAAGCTGCTGCATCTAACCTGCCTGGTTTTGCCTGCATCAAGTGAGGGAGTGAGGACAACAGCTGCTCCCTGGTAAATCGGTAGAAAGGGTGAGGAAAGGAGGTTACGAGGCAGCATCTCGGGTTGGGGATGAGGAAAGGTAACCATCAAAGGTTAACAGGGCCTGTGGATATGGAAGAAAATGCCTTGCCATGGGTGCTTACAAAGTGCACTTGTGGTTTTTTGAACATTTGTTCAAGGCTGCATTGCAAGTATTTAGCAGGACGGAGAAGAGACCACAAATACCTTTGACTTCAGCTTGTAGCCTCAAGTTTGGCATTGAAGTGTTCCCAGAACTGTGCACTGACTTGTGTTTTAATGAGGCACCTAAACATTCTGGGATAAAAATGTGATGGGGCGGTGGGGTCCTTCAAATATTTTAATATTGGAATACATGGTCCTACTGCTGTAGCTCTGCTGTGACAGCTGGAGCGCAGGGAGCAAATGGGTACAGGCTGAAGCATGCAAAAAATTTAGGCTCGTGCCCTTGGTCCTCCAGCAAATCTTCTTCTGGGGCATCTGTTCTGCAGGCTTGCATTTCTCAAGTGTCCACATTCCTCTAAAGTGAAACGAAATATTAGGAATACAACTGATACTTTGGAAAGCACTTTCTTCTTATATCTCCTTCTGGTGTATAGTAACAAGGAGATTATCAAAGTTTGTAAGGACATGTGCTCCTATTACTATCATGTATAATCAATTCAAAAGCCTTTCAGAGGAGTGGCTGGGAAAAGGCTGTGAATTATGTGGTGGATTAATTTCAGGAAACTGTTGCATCCAGTTTGAGGTTATTACTAATAGCCTTTTTCATAGTTATCATTTAATTATTGTTGGGTTTTGTTCCTCTACTAAGACCTTTTTTCCTATATGTGGATAATTTTAAATTAGATATATTTGAATTTTTATGCAAAATATTTAAGTAGAATACTCTGAAGTCTTGTGTTCCAAACACAGCCCTTTTCATAGGAATAAAGAAGCAAATGCAGAGAGGTGAAGGTAATAGAAAGTTTTCCCACTCCTTTCTATATCTCATCCATAATTCTGATAAAAACAATGCCAGAGTTTGGGAAGCAAAAGTACAGTTTTTTCCACATTGTCCCATTCCATTCCCCTTTCTTCACCCACCTTGACTCCTGACTTCAAAACAGTAAATACCTGCATGAATTTTGTCATCAAAGTCTGCCTACCAATATCAGATATCCCCTTTGTCATGGGAGTATGCCTTTCAGTGCAAGGGGCAAGGTGGAGGTAATGCTACTTAGAGGAAGCCAAAGGCAAAAATTATCCCGTGGTAGCTGACTGTGCCATGCAGACAGGACCCCAAGAATTGATGGATTTTTAGGTAATACAGTAAATGCACCCAGCATCTGTCTCACACTCTGTTGTTAAAATCTAGTGTTTCTTTTCCAGGTGTCTTGTTTTCGCTGGTAGTCGTGATGTATGTCATCTGGGTCCAGGCCATGGCTGATCTGGAAAACTACACAAACATGAAAAAAATGGATTGCCCAGACTTTGTTGTCTATGTACGTTATGGCTGGTCGTTTATGTTGGCTCCTATAGGAGTATTTTTTGCTTTATTAGCAGGAATGCTGTTCTTGTTGGTAGGGCGTGCCATTTATTTACACTCAGACTAGTCAGACACTGCTGAAGGGAATACAGCAATACTTGTGAAACTTTGTGACAAGTGTAAACTGGAGCAAAATTTTGTAAATTTTTACCATTATGGCCATCCTAAGTGTGCAGGCAGACTTCTGGAAGTTCTTCTATTACTTGTTTAAGGGTGAAGGACACAAAACTCAATACAGGAAGACCCACCTTTAGTCCCAGCTAGTTGTTTTTAATTCTTTAGAAAGTACACCTGTGGTTTTTCACACTGTACTCTTAGCAGCATTTTTGTTGGTTAACAAACAGAAGAAGACAAAAATTTTCTGCAAGTAAAACATGAACATGAATTGGCTCAAATCAACATTTTATACATTTATCTTTTAGCATTTACACTGGCCGTACTTCTGTTTGTGGAGAATGGCACAAGGTAGAGGAGAAGGCAAACATTCAAACACAGTAATTCAATCTACCCCCTCTCCTGTTTTCCACTACTTGTCTTAGCTTTAATGGCAGCAAACATGTCTGCACTTTATAAAAATAGAGTGCAGTTGTTCATGCAGCATCCATAGGAAGAGGACGAGAGAGAATACAATTGCTATGAATGTGTAAAAGCTTAACTGTTTTATTACCCATTTCTCTTTTCTGTATGCATTTGAAAGCTGTACACTTCTGTATTCTGAAATCCATGTGTTGCATGATTCTGTAAGTCAAAATGCTATAGTATAATCACTATCTAAAGTTATGCCAAAATTGTATTTTGAGTTTACCATTAATATTTTAATTAAGTTTTAACCCTTTTATTTTTCAGTGGAACAATTGGCTCCTCTAACAAATATTTTCATGGTTGTGTAAAATTAATTTTTTATTAAAAAAGGTTTATATCAAGACAATATCTAGGAAATGAAAATGTGTGTCTTATGCAGCCTTCATTTTCCCACATATTAAAAATCTGCATTATAGACCAAATCCAGCTTGCCTACTAGGCTTGCTAAGGAAAGCAATGAGCCTAGCAAAGACAGCAGGGGAGATGGATTTGGTTCTGCATTGTAGGAGTGGCTGGTTCTGTGTCTGTGTGTGTGTGTGCACATCTTTGTGGAAGATGGGGTAAGAATGAGACTGTATGCATGGTATGGAAAAGATGGGGTTGAGTTTTAACAAAGGGAAAACTTTGTCTGGCATTGGGCCCAAATAGAAATTACATCCATCCGAGAGTGTGGTGGTTTTCACTTTGTAACTCAATGCAGAATAGTTTGGGGCTGATGGGGAAAAGTAAAGCTGCATGTCGGTTTGTTCTTGTTCATATTGCTTAATTCCACAGCTGTTATGAATACTGAAAGCATTGCTAAAAGGCAGGAAAGGAATGCCCACAGAGAAGATGTGGTGGGCCAGATTGGAGGTTACTTCCATTTTGGGAGGTTTTGTGTTTGGAAGCTTTCCAGCCTTTCCTGCTACTTATTTATTTTTCCCTCATCAAGATTAGTGTTATACATTATAGAACAGGAAGACAACAAGAGTGGGAGGTAGGGAAGCTGGGACTGTGGGGTTTAGAATAATTACCAATTCACAAAAATATTTTTATTGGCAAATAACATGGTATTTTTAATTACCGTGTCAGAGAGTATGATGGGTGATTTTTGACCAAATATTCATAAGCATATATATGAACCCGACATAAATGACAGCCATCCGGAGAACATTAGGGTTACACCATAATGCCGTTGGTTAGTCAGGAAATGCTGAAATTTACCCTGCTCGTTGTGCATATGGTATTATATTCCTGCCCTTCATTACACAATCACATACTGTTTCTCAAATAATCCATTCTGTTGGTATTTGCCCTCTTTACAGTCTAGGACACTCACTGGTAATTGTGAAGGTAAACTCAATAATCAAGAGTTATTGACTAGGTTCCCCCTCCCAAACCCTCTCTGCTTCTCTGCAGGGGAGAGTCCTTTTCCACAAGAGCTTAAAGGGGGCAATATGCTTGAGCCACTTTCTCGCAGCTTTTGGAAGCTGGAGGAATTGAGAGGTGCCTCAGAGTTGGACCTCTTCCAGCAAACCCAACCAACCACGTGTGCAGCAGCAACTAATAAACTCTGCAAGGATTGAGCCAAAGGCTCCCGTGGTGCCCTTAATTCAGCCCATATGCATCTTCAGAACTCTCTCCATTATGCAGCTAAATTAGTTACACTTTTGTGTACAAGACATCCTCTCTTGGAGGCAACCATTTGGGTCAGACTGTGGATGTAATGGCCGTTGACATCCAAGGTGTTTCTGAGGATTCACTTGGAAATATCTGGAAGCCTTTCCAACACCAATAGAAATTTTTTGAGTCCTCATAAATTTTTCACTCAAGCTCATACTTTGGCAGCAGTTTGTAGCTCTATCAATTTGCTTTAATTGGATTCCCTCTTAGTGGCAGAACTAAAAGTCAGGTTCCTTCTGAAATGGTGGGGTTTGTTTGTTCCCTCCAAAATTGTATGTAGGTAAGCATGTGATATGTAATAAGTAGTTCCTGCCAACCAAGGAATGGTGTTAAGGGTGGTGGGGAGGCATTTCTGGATGGATATTCCCTAAAAACACAGTTAAACTCTTGTTCTTCTGATTTCATTAAAGAGCTATATGCAGGGGAATGGGTTTGTAAGAACTTGGGGAAGACAGGCCAGCTAAGGAGACTTGCTTTGTGGCATTCTTCCAGATATGCTTTTGTCTAGAAAATCCTTGGCAGGGATGCAGGGATTTTCATGAGAACTGAATAAAATATTGTAAAGAGGATTAAACACGCTAATCAAAATATTCTGTGAAATTGGTCAAAGAACTGTGTTCCTCACAAATCCATAGGAGTTTGGGAGTTTGGTTGGGTTTTTTTCCCTTAATAATTTCCTAGCTGGCTTAATAGCCTGTGATCATATTGGAAGAAAAGAGATTTATATTTTAAGAAACGTGTTTGGAAGAGTGAGGAAGAAGAGTAAATAAAAAGCATTTTCTGATTACTTTCAATCTGTAAATCATCCATTTGTCCAGTGCAAACATCTCAAGGACTGTGACTGCCTACAAAGGAGGCAGTGTGGAAATGAGGAGAAGGAGGTGAGAAAGGAGGGAGAAAAAGACAGGTGAGTGTCCCTCTGTTGATGCCATCTGCCAGCCCTCTGTGCAGCTGTTGTTGATCCCTGGGGGATGCACCAATGCAATGTGGCAAAGGCAGCTGTGGACAACACCAGTCAGAAAAGGATTTGCCCCAGTTTATTCTTTTCACTCATTTGGATGGCTGCTGTAGGTTTCACTGGAGCTGACCTTCATGAAATTTCTGTCTGTTTATTGGCATTTACATTAGTGAGGTAAAACAGTGTTCTCCTCTAAGGAAATGCAAAAAAAAAAAAAGGCCTGCTTTATTTCTCCATAGTGTGGTGCCTACCTGCTGCTGCTGAGACTGTGCTCTGTAGTGTGCTAGTACACTGCTAGTAGGACAGTTGTAAGTAGTGTCTATTGTTGTCTTCATTATTATCCTGGCTGTGAAGTATGTTGTGCTCATTATCTTTTAAGAAGTCATATTGAACATCTTAAATGAGCTATTTACCTTCTGATGCAGTAGCTGGCTCTCTGGCTCTCCTATTTGTTCTTTTGGCAGTGATTCCCAGGCAGTGAAGGCTAGATAAAGTATGTTCACATGAAATTCTGCTGTTAACTGACAGTAAGTCTGAACTGATGCAGCTGAAGTTGGTGGAGACACTGAAATTGAAAACAGAAGTCAGTCATCTATAATCAAAAGTGACAGGAGGGATGAAGAATCATGAGTACGTACAGCACCACTTTCCCCTCTGTCTCTCACTCACATTACCAGTTTAAGACCAAAACTGGTCTGTCTTTTCAGTCCTGAGGTGCCTTTTTTACCCAGGAGACATATTTACAATAGTGGTCAGGAGAGCCATTTGACTTGAAGGTAAGAAGCAACGGAGGGCTGCAGCAACTCCTATATTAGACATCTTCAAACTGCACCTGATTTTCCCCTATATCCCAAAGAGCCCAGAAGGGCCTCACAGAGTGCTGCAAAGCTCCACATTTTGCTGTGAGGATAAGGAGAGAGCTTGGAGTACAAATCACCCCATGTTACTTGTTGTAGTTCTGTTCCTTATCTGTTCCTGAAATCTGGCAAGGGTGCATTTGGTACAAACTAGGGAGGTGGGGGAATGGTAGCAGGGTGAGGGGTGGGAGGTGGAGAGCGGCTTTGCACAGGGAAAGGTGCCTTTCACACTGAGAGGCAGCTACTCTGTACTAGGTTAAATCAAGGGAACAGTCTCTGTGGTGTTACTTCACATTTGTCACACTGTTACTCCCCACCTTGTACCCGGGTACCTCAGGAGACGTTATCTGAAATGACCTGGACATGGTTCAGGTTTTAAACCAGTTGAGAGAAAGACCTTAAATGGATGCATCTTTGAGTTGGAAACACATTTAAACCAGAAAGAAACCCAGAAGGATAATGAAAAACGTTCCCCCCCCCTTCTATACCACATCAGATTGACTAATCCTCTGTTATGTGGCTTTACTTTGAAACAGATCATTCTCGTTGTAACACGTTTAATGCTGCCAGCCACCACATGGTTATTTGGCAGCTATTTAAAGCTCAGATCATATTACTCTGTCGCAGTGCTAGGCACCCATGTTCCAACTGGTATACAACTGATCTAAAGAGAAATCAGCTTCAGGTTTTGTTCTCTGAAATTAAATGTGACTGCATGATCTCTATGATCCTTTTTCCCCCCCATTTCTCTCTCTCTCTTTTTTTTTTTTTTTTTTNTTTTTTTTTTTTTTTTTTAATGCATTATCACTTTTTGGAACAGCATTTTGCTAGCACCACAGGGGAAATTCAGTTAGGTTGTCAACCTGATACAGTGTATTATCAGACGCGTTAGCTTTTCCTCCCTCTTACATTTGCTTAAGAGCTTATAAACTACAGAGAATAAAAAGTGCTAAATAGAATGAAATGACCTGTCAAGGGTAGATATAGTATTTGTGAATGACTTAAAAAAATTCCAGCAGCTTCAAGCACTCCAGTTTCACTGACTGACTGTGTTATCTTGAAATTTGGCCTCTTTCTTTATTCCTGCAAGTAAAGCTCTTTGATGGTCATTGATCTTTGATGATTCTGTCTTGAAAAGGACTAATTTTGTCTTCCCATATTCAGTTCAGGGTGAGATTTTGTAGCAGGAGAGCATATCTTTATGAGACTTGAAATAGAATTGAAACCTGCTCTTAATATCATAAGACTAATCTTGAATTTTACAAAATATTGAACAAAGTCAAGAAAAGCTAGTCCCAGGAAGAATTAACCAATAAATACACTGTATTTAGGAGGTAATTTAGTTATTCTATTAATGGAGAACAGTAGAATTTTCCATGGAAAACAAAGTGACTGATCCCATGCCCAGCTCATTGTGAACTCTGATAGATGTATTAAATTCAGGAACTGCATTTAACTTCTCTCAGGAAATACAGGCTAGTGCTTTCAAGGAAGCTCCAGTGAGTCTTGATTAGGAAACTGAAGTTTTTTATGTAATCCTTTTTTTACTCTTATTTTCTGATGTCCTGCCCGTTTGTACGTCATCATCCTCCCCCCTCCACTCCCCCCTGCAATTATGAAAAAAACCTTTTCAGGTTTTAAATCTTTGCCCTGAACTTTAAATAACAAGTTGCTAGTCAAAGCAATATGTACAGCATATTCTTGTATGTTCTGGGACTAGTGCTAAGTAGCTTGGTTCTTTGGCACGTACATCACATAATCCAGTACAAGAGCACCCTTTCAGCCTTCTCGGAGAAGCAGGCTTTAGGGAGGAAAGTGTTAAGCTTCCCTTGAGGCCCCTCATCCTTTGAGGTACCAGTGTGCTCGTGCCATGCACACAACAGTCCTGCACATGCCTGGTGCTGAGAGGAGCCTGAAGAGCTCTGTGAGCTGCTCCAGGACTCACATGTGGGACAGCTTAGAATGCAGTCTCCAAGACATGTCTATGTAGCTGTGCATGTGGACAACCAGCTTGAAAAAGTTAAAGTACTGTACTCTGCCAGCTGATGGTGGCTGTGCCTGTGGTGTGCAAGACAAAGAGGGGGAGCAATAACCTGGGTTATGCTCTCTGCCTTCCCCACAGAAACAAGGCCTAGGGTACCGGTGCTGTGATGCTATCACTGTAGCTCCAAATGCCTGTTATGTTTTTGAAGTTGCACAGTACACCATTAATTTGTGGGTTTCCCCAGTGCTAGTTGTGCCTGGGGAAGTGAGACTGGTGGGATTCAGACCGTGGTATGTGTAAGTTGTAGCTCTTTAGCTGGATTGATACACTACTATAGAAAAGCTGTGTAGAGTTTCATATTTCCTTGGAAGATTTTTCTGGCTACTCTCTGTATCTACAGAGAATGCAATCCATGGTGCTTGCTTCTACTATGTATCAGAAAATAAAAGTTCCAGCCTGATTAAAAAAAAAGCTAACTCCAGCCTAACTTTTCTAGCTCTAATGAAACTCTAGTAGTACCTTATTGTACAGATGATCCTATTGAAATCTGTGACAAGGCAGTGACATACACACTCAAACACAGGATGGTGACAGTTGGTTCTATTGCGTAAGACCCTCGTATAAGTCTAACGTGCGATTCACACGGTGAATATTTCAATAACCTTTCTGCAATAAGAACGTTGCATCAGATGTATGGGAATATTAAGTAATTACATTCCAATTATGAATGGCTGTAAAAGCATGTCTGACATTTTTTTTCTGCAGAAAAGAACCCAAACAAATTCTATGCGTTTTTCAATGGCAGTGAAATACTCTTCAGATTGCCCGTGGTCCATATCTCCACTGCTCCAGTGAAACAAACAAATCCATTGAAGACTCTGCATGAATCAGCTATGGGCTCTTTAATTTAATTGAGAGCTTCTGCAGTCAGAGTAGGAAGGAATCCATGAACAAGAGAGTCCAAAGCAGGAGCTCCAGTTAGAAGCTAAGGCTCTACTTCTTGGGATCTGAAACTCCTTGATCAGCCATTTGCTTTGGTTATTTGGTCAGATCCTTATTCCAGTACAAACTGCCTGTTCAGTTGTTGCCTGTACACCTACATGCAGGAATACTAGTAGATGCAAGAATTGTCTAAAACCCGCTCAATAACAGAAAAGGATAGGGCTTTGAGAGAGCAATTTAACAAAAAGCATTTGGCCCACACCAGCTTCTCATTGCACCTGGATCCTGCCGGCAAAGAATGCCAAAGGTGTGGCTTTTAGGTTTGGAAAGAACACTTGTACTGACTGTATCAGTGTCTGAACTACTTCAGCTTTAAGACAAATGGTTGGCAAAAGCAAACTCTCCCCTCATGAGACTGGGACGCCTGCCAATTTCTTCCTTTGTGAAAGGGAGAACCTGCACCGTGTTTGTTGAGATTTGTATTTATTGTTTATCTCAGAGGGATCATAGGTGGCATTCCCGTCCCCGCTGTGCAACCTGCTGCAGACAGGATGGAAACCCCCTTGCCTGAGAAGTGCTTTCTCTCACTTGACCGCTCGTAACGGCGGGATGGGGAGAGACGGCGGCCAGATTTTTGGCGAGGGCCTGTGTGGGCCAGGGTCGCGCTGCTGTGCGCGCCGTGGGGCCGGCCGGGCCGGGCCGAACCCGCATGGCGCCCGGCAGAGCCGCGGGTCTGCGGGGCCGACGCCCGGGGTCGCGGAAGCGGTGCGGGAGCGGTGCGGGAGTGGTGCGGGAGTGGTGCGGGAACGGCCCCGGAGCGGTGCCGGAGAGGGGCCTGCACGGCGTCCAGCGGCCACCGGGGGGCTTCATTTCCCCTCGAAAGGAGCTCTGCCGGGAGCCGCTTCCCGGGAAAGCGGCTTGTTAGCGCTAATGAGAGCCCGGCTGTTCTGCTCCCGCGGCTCAGCGCTTGCTGTTAGCTCAGGGTTTAGCCATTTAAAGGTATCTCGGCCTCCCAGTTTATTTTGAGGGTCTCACGTCTGTCAGCCTTCGCCGAGTAGAGGATAATACGCTTAAGCACGTTTTACCCTTCGCGGGAGCCTTAACCAAGGCCATTAGTGGGGCAGGACGGCCCCAAATGCTGGGCTAAATGCTCCTTCCAGCCTGCCAGGCTCCTGTGACTGCGGTGCTGCTCTACTTTTTGCGGTAAATGGGTGCTTCAATAATTTCTTGCTTAAATAATTATCCATGAGAGTAATACATATTAATAACTATAATACATTGGACTTTTTAAAAACACTTATATTCATTCATAAGATCTCTAAGTGCTTTATAAATGAGGTCAGTGCAATTAACCCTGTTGAATCACTGCTGCGAAGAAATTCCAGATGTGCCCACAAACTGATGCTGTCACTTGGCATCAGCCGGACAAATGGTCCTGTTTCTAGCACCTTTAATCCAATCTGGAATTAAAACCAAAACAGCAGAAAGCCTCCATATTAGATACGGGTTTTGGTCACAGAAGCTGCCATTGCCTTGAAGGGAGTAAGGAAATAGCCTGGAAGAATTTGGAAACTGCCCTGCTGTGCTTAAAGTGGTTGGGGATCACTGAAGAACTGAAATAAGGAGAAGCAGCAGTTGGCAAAAACTGGAAGAGGTAGCGGTGAGGAGAGTGAAGTTTCTTAAGTAACATGTATCTTAGAGAGCTGTGACAGTTTTTGAGAGAGACTCCTGCCCTTCCTTGGAGGAAAACGTTCCCAGTGATCTGAAAGAGTGAGGGGGCTAAAGCCCTAAAAGGAGGCCTCCAATTTTAGAAATGTCTCTCCTCACCATAATCCCTCCACTTTTATAACATTTTCTACGTATGACATTATACGAACTGCGTAACTGACAAATCCTTCATTTGCATTAGATTTAAGTGGCTTCCCTCCCATCACTCCTCACGGTTAAAAATACATTACAGAAATTACTATCCTGCCTAGGAAAATGTGTGATGACTCTGGTGTCTGTCGTTTATTTCTAAAACATTTTGGCACTTTTCCTCCTGAGTTGTCTTTTCTCTTCAGCTTTGATAGGGGGAAAGGAAAGTGCAGGGTTAGGGCAAGATTTTTCCATTTCCCTGGTTATTACATGCATGCATTGCAGCCCACATGCCAGGCATGACGGAATCTAAATGCTGGGCAGTAACAGTGAAATCCTCAGGAGGAAAGAGAATAGAAAGCACAGAGAAGCCACAGTTTGGGCTGCCATCACAATGACCATATCAAATCAGACCAAAGGTACTGGCCCAAGATCTTTTCTTCCTACACTGCCCAATATTTACAGAAAGACTGTTAGCCAGCAGCAAGTGGAGCATGACCTTTCCTTTCATATGACCTTTCAGCTCCTGCAAAGGGGAAAAATTAACACTGCTACATGGGTTAAATTTGACCCTGTGCATGCAAACAGCCCTCTGATGTTCTTCACTCCTTTCTCCTTCAGGCCTCCAGCTGATACTCCAGTGTCTTGTCTCAGGGGCTGCTTATGTGGGGAGTCTCTGAGCATTAATCATGCTGCAGACATCCATTTTCCCTCTGATAAGAGCCTGGCTCAATCTGCAAGGAAAGGAGAGGACTCAATCTGCCTGATTGCCATAGACCCTTCATTTTGCACTGCTCAGCTCCTTGCCAAGCAGAGCAGCAGGGGAGTCTCCGCTCAGTTGCTCCCAGCAGGTGTCACTATGGAATGGGAAAATGCAATTCCAGGGCTAGGAAAGAGGTCTGGCTGCAGGCAGAGCATCCTGTGACACTGCTGCCGAGGTAGCGCGCCACTGTGTCCCGGAAACTTTCATAATTAGATCTGAAGCAGACGCTCTGCCACCCTCTGCTTTCCCTCCTTTTTTGCCCTTCACCGCAGCAACCATAATAGGGGGTTAGGGGAGATCTTGATTTTTTTAAGGCATTGCTTAGCAATGAATGCAGAGACACTCATCTTCATGGATCACTACCCTGTGTAGTAACACAGCACAATAATGTGTAAAGTTTCCAGAACTGTTGGTAATTACTGATAAGCCCAGTTCAGCTCTCAGTTACATACAAAGCTGGGTAAACAATGGGAGGAAAAAATTAATTAGAGCCCATGTTTGCTAAAGCTAGCTAGTGATTCCATCTGATCACGTTCCTGCTCCTTTTATTCCCTTTGCACAAACATTTGGGTGGCCAGGTTTTTCTAGCACCTAGATGTGCAGGGGGAGTTTTAGTCTGTGCAAATAAAATATCTCTCTCTAAGGGTATGGGCCCTTCTGGCAAGTGCTTGCCCATGCTCTGCCCTTGTGTTTGCAGCTGGGAAGGTGTTTGGGGGCCTGGGAAAGTAGAAATCAAATGGCCACCTCTCCTGAGCAATATTGGGAGTCTGTACACCAGCAAAAGCAATGGGGGAAGAGAGAAGAGAGGAGAAGAATGAATGGGAGACGATGGGAACAACACTCATCTGGAGATATTCACACGTGTCTAGACCCCAGAGTACCTTTGTACAGTATGTCTTCTGTGACAGCAAACACAGACTATGTGGAGAGACAGAGGCATGCTCTGAACACACACACAGGTGATGTGAACATTGGGCGTGGCTTGGATTGCCTCACTTGCTGGGAAAACTGAGGTAGACCCAGTTCTTAAGAGTTTTATCCCAGTGGGAAAGCTCTCAGCCATTTGAACACTGCATGGGCCCTTTGTTCCTCCCTGGCTTCTCCTCAGGGATTCAGACAACTTCTGTGTGTTCAGGGGGACTGAGGGTGTCAGAAGATGCTGCCAGGGCTCTAAAATCCATGCTGGCCTTTATGACTGGTTGAACCCCCTCGCTATGGTAGGTCCACCTTACTGACATCAAAGCAAGACCAGTCTTGAGAAGGTAATCAGAGCAGATGACCTCCAAATGTCCCTTCCAGCTAAAATAACTCTGTAATTCTATGAATGTGGGGGTCATATTTACTTATCTATATCCTTGAACAGTGCCCTTATTTTTCCTGCATACCATTTACCAGTTTTTTGCAGAACCAATGACTGTTCTTCTGCTCTGCCATTCTCAGAGATCAGGAACGTGATCAGGATGAATGTGCCATATCCTCAACTGATTATAAATATTGTGTATATCTTTCCCCTTTCTGCATCCTCAGAGAAACTCAGATAATTCTGCTGGTGAGGACACGTTTGGTCAAAGGTAAACAGAGAAAGGACTTGAGTGCCCTCAGCATCATCTCCTCACATCTCCATTCCCTGAAGTGCTCCCTCAGAGTCAGTGCATCAGTGATTTCCTCAGATTCATCTCCAATGTGTTGCAACCAGGTCAGGCCATCATAGGTATGGCTTGATGTTTTCCTGTCAATGAACAGTTTGGTGAGACCTGGCATCTGCTTAGACTCATAATGTGTTTCTCCTCTTGGGAAGAAATGCTTGGCAGATGGATCCATAAAATCCTACACGTAAGTGCACCCCTTTTATTGCTGTTGCTCATGTCCTGGTATGCGAAGCTGTGTTTTATGGGGTGTTGGGAAAGGCTCAGATCAAAGCTAATGTGATTTACCCATGATACCTTCAACAAGAAGAGGAGTTCAAAAGATAGGAGGAAATCATCTATGAAGACAATCAGACTTCACATATCTTTTCCTGTTGGGACACAATAAAAAAAAAAAAAAGGTTCTGGGCAGAGGCCTAATATCAGTCTCTCTTTTTCCCACTAGCACTTTGGACAACAAGGACCAAGAGCCTGCAGGGTCTCCCCTTAGCCTCCAGCCACAGTATCTGCCCTGGCAGTATGCTTCTAAAACAAACTCACGGAGTGTGAATGTAAATAAATTCTTCCTGCTTCCCTATTTGAGATACTTTCAGGAAAGAAAATATTTTTATGTTCCTATTTTTGTTTATTCTGAATACAGTTGCTGGATGTAAGCCATTCTAATTAAACTGCAAACTTTTTTTGTAGAGAGCTCAGATGTTGAAGAAATCTATGTCAAGCATTATACAGGTCTGTATCGTTTGTACTCATCTTTTAAAATTCCACTGGCATAGAAGAGTAGCAAAAACCACCACCAAACTCCAAAACAAGGCCCTCAGATCTGTTTGCTCTTGCACTTTGGCTCTCCCTGGGGTCTTCATGGAATTTACAAAACTGGGAGCAGAGCCTGACGCAGGGTGTCAGCTGGCAAATGTGGGTGGTACTTGGGTGTCAGATAAAGATTCATTTAGAAATGCAGCCGAGGAGAAGGAAGCCTCCTTCTGTACCCAGCAGAGCCCCTGCAAATCAGGTGTCAAATTTGATGTCATGCAGTGTTACAGCCAGGCCTCCCTGGCGGTCAGTCGCCTAAAGGCCTAACCATGATGACTAAGCAAAATAGCCTTTTCTCCCGCGCCTGGACTTTCTCTTATCTCCCTGTAAGACAATAGGTCACTTTCTATCCCAACGTGTACCATTGGTCCACTTCTCAAAACCTCGATACCCTATAAAAAGCCCACTCTTCCCCAGCTCAGTGGAGCTGCCGTCCCTGAAACCCTTCGTAGAAGAAGCTAATAAAGAATAACCTGCGGAACTTCATACGGCGACTCTCCTCTCTCTTCCCTGCGTCTGCCGAGGCGCCTTAGCAAGCTCAGAGCTGATAATCACTACAAAAGAGCTGATCACTGCTAATAGCTGAATATCACTATCACTAAGCTTGCTAAGTGCGGCCTGTGCCTGGGGCTTGCCGGAGTTGCTTGGGCAGGGGGGTACGTAGGTGCACCCCATACCCAGGAACAGCCAAGGCAGCTGAGACCGGCTGAAGCTACCGGGGACCAAACTAAAATGCAGCAAGCAAGTGCTTGGCAAGTGGTTCCTCATGCAAAGGTTACAGAGGTGGTGCTGGTCTAACACACATAATTGTGCTGGGTGTCCGGCAGCAGACCCTGAGACACTTTGCTCGCTGTGCGGTAGAGCCTGGGCCGGCAGCCAGCCGAGCTGCGTGCACTTGCTTATGCTCAATTAGCAGGTTCAGGCTGTGTGTGCAATCCACACTGACTGCAGTGCCAAGGCACCAGTTGCCCTCAGCAGCTAATAATATAGAACTGTAAAGTACAGTTAATTAAGTAGGTACAATTTATTCCATAGTCTGTTCCCTACGTGTGGAATGGTGTGTGGTTTTCTGCTACCTATATAGGTTGTTGCTTCCAGAGTTGTCCCTTGGAGTCCTGTTGTCAGGTGCTGATTCCTTCTCTCTGCTCTCTGCCAGACTGTGGGCTGCATCTGAATTCACCAAAATTGTAAAGTCTTCTTTTGAACTAAACTCGTGGGGAGTCTGGAATTTGGTTGGTTTTTCTTTGGCCATCTTTGACATCTTTTGCCTTCTAAGCTAGCATCTCAAAGATTTAAATAGTAGTTCTCTGCTGCTGGGAAACAATCTAGCATCAGGATTTCTGTGAAAGCTTCCTGCTGATCACTCACTGTCATCTCCACCAGTGTTTTTTCAGTGCACAGTTCTCTGCCTAATGCAGAGATTCTTCGTTGGCTTCAGTCGTTCACAGAGGCAGAGAGTTATGACTTATATGTCCAGAGGATTTATGGGAAACTCTTTAAAAATAGAAAGATTCTTGTTTTATAAGCTTCCAGTGAGTCCCCTTTCAGGGAGAAACATGTTTTCCAGACTATGCATTATGTTTGAGCAAGATTGGTTACAACTGCATTGTTAGTTTGGGATGAAGAGAGGTGCTTTATAAGGACACTAAGAATCATTAAAGAAAAAGCAAAATCAAAACAACATAGGAATGATTTATGAATGATTGATAGTCATCTGAGGGCACTGTATGATCAAACCTTGCTTTCTCCTCTGTCTCTGCTTGCTACAGTTAAGTGTTTGGCAGCATCTGTTGCTTGTCTGCACCAAGGTGAAATATCCATTTTATTTTGAGGAGCAATCAAGCATTTTTACAGTGTATCTCAGCTAAAATTTTGTTCTTAGGTTGCAAAGAAACCTTTAGTGCCACACTGTAAACAAGGTGTAAGCCCACTGAAATAAACTCAGAGTGGTTTAAGCAGAGACCAGAAAACACGACTACATGTTTCTTTTAAAAGGAAAGAAAATAAAAAATCAACTAATAAACCAAACAACAAAAAACCTGGCAAAGACAGTGAAAGATATATTTTGAAAGATCTGGTTGTTATATATACACCAAGAACCACTCATTCATTAATCTGTTCTTGCTTTGCCGACATTGTTGAACGGGTAGATACCAAACTCTTCCAAGCTTCTCTTCTCACCTGCTTTCCAGTTTGGAAGTCAAACACTTAGCTCTCCCTCTGCTATGGACATTTGAAAGGCTTCTCTTTTGTTCCCTTCCTTGAGTTGGCTTCCAGTTCGAATGGCAGTGGCCAGACCAGATAGGAAAGGTTAAATGGTTAATTTGTAAAATGGAATTATTAATTTCAGGAGAAAATAGAAGACCATGAATCCTGGGCACTGGGGATGTCCTTTGCAGTGACAAGGAAGACATCCAGATGCTAGTGAGAACGGAGGGACACGTGAAGGACCCAGCCCTGCGCTGCTTATGTCCCTGGTGTAGGAATAATTGCCCTACACACATATCTCAGATATCAGGAAGGCAAAATGCCTGACTGCAACAGTCTATGGTCTGACATAGAACAAAACACAACAAAGCTAGGCGGGAAAAGAGCAAAAATTAGGACAGCAGTAATAAGATCACACAGTAAGTAACTGCCTACATGCACAATTAGACGGTTCCAAGCCATTTTAAAGAGGAGTTGTGTGAAAATTGATTTTTCAGTTCACTGGTCAAACTGAAGAAAAAACCCCATTCATTTTGGATTGACCTGAAGCATAAAATTTTATTGGCTTTCTTGGAAAAATTAAAAAAAGTTAGGGAAAATGATTTGGGGTTGAAGTCAAAGTTAATGATTCATTTATTTGGAGGAATTGAAATGCTCGTTAAGTGCATTTTAAATTTAGAGAAGTTTAAAAGAACTTTTGAACATTTTTTTAATGTGAAAAATATTGTGAAAATATGAAAATAATTTTCCTTTTTTTGAAATAATGGTCCTTTTCAGTCAAAGTTATTAACCAGATCAAGCCAATTTCAGAAAAAAATTTGACCTGACTTGTTTGCCTAGTACCTAACAACACTGCTTCCCTCTATCCTTCAACCCTTCTTTCACAGGACAGTGCATTTGTTGGAAGATAGATTGTAAACAAATTCTGAGGGAAATGATTGCTTGATTTTCAAATGAGGATTTTAAACTTATTTTTGTTTGACATGGACAACATGATTTTGAATCTATTCTTCTATTATGAAGCTTAGAGATTAGAGAAGATTAGAGAGAAAATATTGAAGAAATAATTTAGTTTTTTATTTTAAAGTAATAAATAAATGGTGTAAATAAGGCTTGACAAAGGGTTGAAAAAAAGTTTTACTTAAGCAGTCCATAAGACCCACTACTGGCAAGATTACCCATCACCAGTTCTGAGGAAAAAAAAAAATAAAATAGCCTGTGGTGTCAGAGTATTCAGATAAGCATCAGGGGTTTTCCCTGTGGTTCCAAAGTCATCATTCCTGTGGCAAGCTGGTGGTTACCTGAGGTGCAGAGGGCGGCTTGGGGATCCTGTGTGGAGCTGAGGGTGGGCGAGATCATTGTCTGGTCACGCTGACTGCCCGGGTGTCAGCTCCCAAGGCTGGATCTCTCTTTTTCACTCCCAAAGGAAAAGCTGGCATGCCTCCTGTGGGCTGTGCTTTCAAGCTTGCTCTTCTTCCTGCAATAGTTCAAAGATCAAAGAAGGAGCAGAGGCTGTTTCCCAGGAGCCAAAAGACACCCATCACACTGACCCTGTGGGAGATGCCTGGCAAAGGATCAGAATTTAGTGATCATTTTGTTTGGTAGCCAGTTTCTTCCAGTCTTTTAATATTCATTACATTGAAAATATTTTCTCTCTTATAAATATCATCTGGTCTTTACTGGTTGTCTCTCTTGAGTGTGCTTTATTTATGCACATTATGCTTTATATATACACTTAAAAGTTCCTGAATGGATTGCTTCTTACATTAGCTAAGTAACTTTGAGCAAGAAACAGAAAGAAGCTGTCTAACATGACCACCCTTCTCACATCCACCTCTCAGAATCACTGACCTGGTATATTTGGTGCCCAGGGCCTCTGTCGGGGTCAGGGGGTGAGATCTTTGCTGACAGGGACTGTATCGACTCCTGCTCGTTTGGGCTCAGCAGAAGAGCACAGGCAGTTATTTATGGCTCTGAAGCCTAAGCAGCTCTCTGAAATGAAGACACCGTGATCTAGTTAGGATACGGAAAATAATGGGCACTATACATGTGCTTTGATGCATTTGCTTTTCTTTTGATATTTCTGAAAGCCTCTCATTCTCTCTCTTTCTTCTCCCTTCTGTCATTTTCCTTTTTTCTCTTCCCATTTCCAGTTCAAACCTGACTTAAAGATTTTATAGGGAGAACCAGACCTCAGAACAGCTATTGATCTTAAGGGGATCAAGTTTCTCCCATATCACACTGTCCTTTGGGTGCTGCTTTATTTTATATTAAAAGTTTACTAGGGACAACCAGTCTTGTTTTTTGTTATGTGTTTCTATTTTTTTTTCTAGAAAAAATGGAAAGAAGCAGTCACACTGAGATAGATTCATAACACAATTAATAATGATAAAAATAATATCCTCACTGTCATTAATGACCACACTCTGATATTCCTTTTAAGGCAATAGATCACCCTATCATGATTTCTGTGGCTCTCTGTGCAAAAGGAAAAAAAAAAATCACAACCAGCTTCTCATGGTGTATAAAGAAATTGAAACCTGTTTATTTATGACTGGATAAGAATGAGCTGCCTCATTAATGTGGTATAAAATGGGTATAATTCAGCATTCTGTACAATCCTCCATGACGTGTTGACAGGTGCTGTCATGCACTATCACTTTTAGGTTATTGCACTCTAATAGACTACAATTATAGCTCATTTAATATGATATGACAGTGGGGAAGCACGTGCAAGGTTACAAGCAGTTACACTTACAAAACAAGCTGGTGGCAATGTATACAGCTACAGGTAAATATTGCAGGGGGCAAATCCCCTTTCCACTGTCACAGAGTCCAAATGTCTGTGGCTACGGGTCTTATGCATATAATTCTTGGAGTGAAACATTTGTGCCTCACATTTTCTCTTATTTTCCCCACAAATGCCAATATTACTGCTTTCAGTTGTGCCTCCTAATGTTGCTCCAACAGTCGAAACCACAGCAGGGGGTGGAGTAGACATGAAGAAAAGCCGAAGCTGTAAGTAGCACAAGATTTATAACAGTTGGCAGCCCAACATCTCATCTCATACAAACAACTCGGTTTCCTTTTGGTGGCCTGCTGTGCCACTAACAAGGCAGGCTACAAAATTCACCCACTGGGTGATGGGGAAAGGCAGTACGAAGCACACACCAGCATCATTTTCATATGGTAGGAGAGCAGCATAAAGTTGGGCCCTACGCATTGATGTAAATCATTAGAGGGGAAAACTGCAGAACTGCATAGAAATGCTGGATGGAAATATTTTAAACTGGTTAAAAACAAAAGTCCCCTCAGGGGACTTAAAATTTCTCAACAACATTTCCAACCCGAGTATTGCAGGGTTTTGCATGCCAGGGCAAGTTTCACACTGTGGCCATGTAGGTGGTATTATCAGCCAAAAAGACGCCAGCCAGTCTGTGTTTTTGTCTAAGCCATGTGCTGAAGTGATTTTGCTACTTTCTTGCCTAAAATGTGTTTCAGATATTGTTTTAAATGTTGAGGTCGTAGCTATTCTTGCACACTGAGCAACTGTTTGATATATTCCTTCTGGGAGTGGCCACACACTTAAATTGAAGGATTTAAATATAAAAATTTAGATGCTGAGTCTGTGCAATATTCTGCACAGAAAACCAGCCTCCTGGGCCGTGCAGCCATGGTGCCTCGACAGCTGGGTCGTGCCAGCTGGGTCAGGACGCCGCCTCTCCGTTTCACGCACCCACAGAGCCGGAGTAAGACTCCTCAACCGGTTTGTAATGAAACATCCCCTTTGCATTACAAAGAATGTGCTTGTTCGCTGAAACTCTCTCCCCATCAACAGCAATCATATGCTTGGCATACCTCCTGGAAGAGCACACACGCAGCCTCCTCTGCTCCTCTTCTGCAGCGCGCAAGGCTCAGCCTGGTGAGCCATTGCCTTCCTCCCTCCCTTCCTGAGCAGCCTCATGTCTCCTTCAGAATTCATTTTTCCCTGCCATTCCTTGCACGTTTCCAAATTTCCAGCTCCCACAATGTTTTCTGTGTGTCTGCTGGCATGGGCTCAGTGAAGGGGAAGGGAGGTAAATGTCAGGTCAGGTCCATGATGAGGCTACTGCTTCTCTGCCAGCGGTAAATGATTCCCAGCCAGCCCTGTGTCCCTGAGAAATGGGCTTTTCTGACCACAGCAACTTTTCAGGGGATATGTCTATGTGCATTTCAGCTTGATCATCCCAGCTTGCTGTGTCTCACGGACTTGCCCAAAGGATGCATACTGAAGCCATTGTCTCATACAAACCCTGTTAAACTAACCGTGCCCTTTGGCTCTTCAGGAGATTGCAGTCCTAAAGAAAACATCACAAATAAGTCCCCTTCTAAAAATGGTGGCATGTTATTTTGCATTTTTTCATGCTATTTTCTGTCTCCAACCCAAGGGAACTACTGAATTAATTCAGTATACTGGGGTGCTGGAGAGAAAATATGAGAAGTGCTGATATAATCATGCAACACTTGCCATTTAATATTATTGCCAATTTGATGCAGGACTCTGAAAAATTCCTGTTACTCTTTGGGGAAGAACCTCTTCTGCAGACCAGTGACATAAATTCTATGGTTCTCTCTGACAATCTCACATTTAATGTCACTGTTTTCAAATTCTCCCATAATAAAATGTAAGTTGTGAATACTAAGATAATATTAAGATAGACCAAATAATATCTAAATATTTCAACTATATAATTAGAATGTATGCTTTTAAAAGAAAGTTGATCTCATTTAACAGCTCTCAGCCCTTTTTTTTGTGACCAATCTCAAATCTGATAGCATTTTTTCAGTTATAAAAGTACTAAAATATCAAAGTATTGCATTAGTATACTAGTAATACCGCATGGGTAAGGTCTACTAAGAAAGTATGAGTGCTACCATTGTCTTGACAAAGAAAACTCTGCAGCATAAAAGCAACACTGTAGTATGTGTTATGCTCCAAACAATATTGCTACAAAAAGGAAAAACAAAAATCCCCAAATCAAAAAGAAAACAGACTGGGGCTGAAGGGGCACAAAGCAGAAACCTTCACTCCTGAATTTTTTATTATTTTTCTTGTTTGGCATAAAAAGTTGTCTTTGGAAATTGAGGCCCAGTTGGACTCAAATCTTCTGCTTCTGATCACTGTTTGGTTGGCAGGAACTGTACTTTTTTTCTTTTTTTTTTAATACCTGAATAAATATTTTTTCACTGAGTGGGAGGGTTAGGAAGGGGACTAAGGGTTAATGCTGCTTGAAATAAAAATCCAAGTGAATTTCTACAATTATCTACTGAGGTCTCCTGAGGGTAGCCACAGATGGCATGTGATCCTCTGCCTTGGATAGCACCCAGCACCTGTGGATGGGGCTGAGGGGTGAAAGGAGCAGTGCCAGGAAGAGCATTAGACACGGAGATTTTCTGCAAACCTGTTGTAAAACAGCACCAGCAGCAGAGTCCTTGTTACAAACTTTGTTGATTATATAACCTCTTTTAATACTTCATGCTTGTAATAAGCACTCTTCTTCCCCCTTCTCACTGTTACTTTCACAGTCCTGGGAAAGCAATTTATTTAGTGCCCTTTGCTATGTACAGAAGTTCAATTGTGGCTGTGTGCTTTTAGTCAAGTTTTCAGGAGTGAAACAATGTGTTTCACCCTGCTACTGTAGAGTGATTTCTAACACATTTCATAAATTTCATTATGAAAGAGAAAACGTCAAGTAGAGAATTCAAAGTCCTCTTTTTTGTGTCTGTCTTCATGAACTGCTCACAGTGGATAATGCCATAACCTCTACCAGAATAATGGAGCATTATCAAAGGCAGGCATTCGCAAATCAACAGGGAGGTAGAGACCTGAAAGACTTTTTGTTTTGTTTTTAGTTTTGATGAAGGATGATCAGCTCTTTGCAAGTACCTCTAGGTTTTAGGCTTTGTACTCGACTTGATAAAACCTTGATGAAGTGGTGAGCATTATCTTTTCCCTCTTTGTTCCTAAGAGCTGTGACCTGTAGTTTTTGTATGGATCAAATATCTGGACCTATGTATGTGTGACAAAAAGAAAGTCTGGTACATTAGTGGGGATCTTTTTGACTACATGCAGAATTCTTCTATTTTGTCCTTGCATAACAAAGACTTTGGTGGTAACAAAATAATGAATAGAGGAATTACATTTTTCAAATTTTAAGATTATTGAACACTTTTAAAATCAGATTGCCTGTAAAATCAACATATTATTCCTTGCCATATTCACCAAAATACTGGGAGTCATATTAAAATTTGTTTAGTTAGACAGATTTCTTTTTCTGTCTCTTAATTCTTTCTCTTTGCCTTATTTCTTTCCCATGTCACCCACTTTCCTTCCTTCCTTCCTTCCTTCCTTCCTTCCTTCCTTCCTTCCTTCCTTCCTTCCTTCCTTCCTTCCTTCCTTCCTTCCTTCCTTCCTTCCTTCCTTCCTTCCTTC
>VZDJ01007754.1:22474438-22502561 GCA_008694505.1 Cyanoderma ruficeps
TTTCGTTTCATTTCATTTCATTTCATTTTATTATTAATTTCCTTTGGTCTGAAATTAAACAACTTAAACAACTTTAGAAAAGCCATAGGATGATTGTAATATTTTTACACTGAAACAGAATGAGAATCAGTGTATTTTCTATTTGTGCATACTCCCATTTTCCTACAGGGAAATCCCTGTTTTGGCAATTCCTTCTTGTGCAAGGTGGATCCCAGTTGTGGATCCCAGTGCTTGTGGAGACATTTCTTCATGATGAAGCCTAAACACAATCACAGATTAACTTCTTAAGTGTCAAAGGGGTTTTTGGTAAGGGTGTTCATTGGTCAGTAAAATCAACAAAAATATGGGGCTTTTTTGTATATATACATTATATATGTATATATTTGCCTATATCTTAGACCAACTGCTGGCTTTGTTGACATTTCAGTATCTTCAACATGATTTCTACATGTTCATTCCAGTTTCCTGTAACACTGCTGACAATTCACCTTGGCAAAGCTGAAAGACTTGCTAGTTCAACTGTCAGGTTGCAAAATATTCTGCATGGGACAGCTATGTGACAGGAGGAATGGGAAAGGGAGTCCCTCTGGTCTGATGAGGGATTTCAGGTAAATCCCTTCAACTCTCTGTGCTTCAGATACTGTGATACTAAAGCACTCCGCTGTCTCCCTAAAGCACTTGCAAAGCTGGATACTATTAATGGAGAACATTAAGTAGACTTGGTATTAAGTCATGGTTATTGCAGATGGCAACAGGAGTATTGTTTCCCAGAGGGAATCCTCCAAAAAGTTGTACTGCTTACAGTGGGAAATACTTATCTCCAGGGAAAAGCTCATAGTTTGGGACTCCTACATACTCCATCTCCAAGTTTCAGCAAATCCCTGCCTCCCAAACTCTGCACAGGCAGGTGAAATTGAGCTTTTACTGTTAGAAGTGTAATACTAGAATGTATTTATTGCAGAGAAGCCAAATAGGAAGAAGATAAAGCACTTGACAAAGTAAGATATGGAGATTGCAAGCAGTACACAATGCTAGGAACACCCCTCAATGATTATTATTATCCTATAGAAAGTATTAAAATTCATAAATTATACTCAAATTCAACAGAAGTTATAGAGCTCTGATACTGTGAAGGAGAATGAAGTGGCAATTGAACTCTGGTTAGTTCTAGTGACTGAATTTTGTGTATTTATATTCCAAGACTAACCCTTCTTCTGACCTTATATTCTCTGTAATAAACTTCCTGGCCACTGCCAAATTAAAGGCTGAGCTGAACATAATAAGGCTTCCTAAGCCCTTTCTGAGAAAATTATCTATCTAACAGAGTAATTTTATTTAAAAAATAGCTCTGAAAATCACAACAAAAGTGTTTAAACACATTGCCAAGTCTTCCATAGATATATCTCATTTCCTTTTGTTTGTTATTTATTTTCATGTTCAACAGCTTACTATCATTCAGTCTTTGCCCTCAGGTTTATTTGGGAACAAGGATTAAGAAGACTCTCCCAGGAGTAGATTTTACTGTCAAAACCATCAGGATCTGTGCAAATCCATTGCGTATGTTTTAGGGGACAAATTAACAATACTATCTAAGTCTTTTGATAATGCAATAGCTAGCAGGTATGCATGAAGAAAAAACCACAAGCAGTATCTGACGTTATTCAGAGTCAGAAAATGGTTGTTTAAACATAAGAAAATGTAACCAAAGTTTGTCTGATTTTTATGCCTGAGTTTACAGAACAACTAAGACAGTAAGTGAAATTTTCCACAGGATATAAAATTTTTCTGGGCAAAAAGCTAGCATGAAAAACCACATGTATTTTCTGGGGTTGTGGAAGATCTTAATTGGCAGAGATGACATTACATCTACCTTACATATGCATCTACCTCCAATTTTGCCCTAATGCAGCTTTTGAGTTACTATGTGCCTTAAGATTATAGAACATTGTCTGCAAAAATGTTTGTGAAAAGACTCCCAACCAAAATGGTCTCAAATATGTTCACCACATGAAACTAAGCAGGGAAGAGAAAATGACTGCAGGAACAGTCAATATTTAGCCTATTTTTGGTTCTTTTTTTGTAAACAAAGCCTCTTTTGACTAAGAATGTCAAGAAATATTGTCATTGCTGCTATGGTAAATCACTGTGAAGGTATTTATATAACACAGGTCCCTGACTCCTGCTCTAGCTTCTGGACCATGCCAGTTCAATGTTGTTCTGCTTTCTCCTGTTTGTTTCAGAGAGCATCAACTGTGTTTTGGCTTGCTTCCCAGACAATGTTGTTCCAGAGCAGAAATTTTGACCCTCACTAGAGACAAAGACATTTGAAATAAAAGCAAAAAAGAGGTAGAAAATAAAACACTGAAGATGCAGGCGCGATAAGAAAATTGTGGGTGGTTTGAATTGTAGACCATACCCCTAGTCCAACCTCTAAACTTGTGTCAAACTTGCACACCTCTAAAATTTGTTTTTCATGGCCATTACTTATCCTTGGGATGTCTTGGCTTTGAATACCAAATATTCTTAAAGACAAAAATCTTTTACAGCTCCCCAGGACTGGTCACTTGGGTTAGTGGTAAAGGTCCCTATAGTAGCAGATCAGAGGTACTTTGAGGGGTCAGCAGAGTCAAGCCTATCTACACTTTACCAAAAATGTACCTATCTTTTCAAGTACCTGTCTTTGGAAAGACATTAAGCCAGGTGCTTAAGAAACTCTTCAGTTCAAGCTATGTGCTTGAATTTACATGCTTGGAAGCCTAGGGCAATCTGGGACTTGGGTGAAAGTTCAGTGACGTTCATCTACAATTTATGGACTAAATCAAATGATTTTTAAAAGGATTAAATGTGTTCCACTCATGTCAGGAAGCAACAGAGAGGAACTCAGTCTGGTGAAAAACACTGACTAAGAGGCCCCTCAGACAAGAAAAGTCAGTAAAATTGGTGTGAGGGATGGCCTTCTAATGACTTTTAATGGAATGCCATAGCTGATCCAGCTCTAGGAATAACAATGAGCCATTGTGTCTAAACTATGAAGGTACTGTATATATGTCTGTATTAATTGTCATCTCCATCAAAGGATGCCTGCTGGCACTGCCAACATTTTGAAACATGCACATAGGAATCAGACATTTCCAGGCCTTTGCCCTTTGCGTTCGTGAAACTGATGTTAGTATGAACAGTATTGTTGTAAATAAACTATGCGTATTAATTTGTGCTAAAGAAATACAGGAATTACAGGCAGGAAGGGAGACACTGTCGAAAGTCACAGGAGATAGAGACAGAGCTGAGAGGGAGAGATTTGAACTTATCAGCACTTGAAAGAGAAAGACTCGACTGAACCAACATGTTTGATGGTCGGATCATCTGCTCAGAGACGGGTTTGACTCTCCAGTGAACATTCCTTCTGTTTGTCTGAAAAACCCCACTCAGAACCTGAATATGATCCACAGCCAACACTCAGACACCATTATGCTCCTTCTTAAAGTCCACTCGGGAAGAAAATAAGAATCCCAAAAGGGGCCCATGAATACCAACACCTGAAAATGGAACAAAGGAGGACCCTGCCCCAGGGAAAATAAAAAGTATAAAAACTGGACCCTGGCATTGGGATTTTGGGGCCAATGAAGGAGGACATGGTGCAGGCCGGTCCCACGCTTTCACCCCCAAATTCGATCAAATTTTGTTCTTTGTTGTGGCTTTGTTTTATCTGTGACTTTGGTTTTTTGTATCTTTGCTCGCAGTGACGCGAAAATAAATTGTATTTTTTCTTATTACGATTTGGCTCACCATATTTATAACGGTATGAAAGAGGGAGTTGTAGAACAGTACAGTCTACAGCCAGCTCAAGTGCACTCACACTCTTAACATGTGCATAGGTGTAGAAGAATTGGAGTCAGATGAGCATTTTTAAATTTCTGATTGCTGGATATCAGTGTGGCATGGAAAGGCATTCAGTGTCTTGTCTTTGTTTCTCCATTAGGGAATATCATCTGGTCTTAAAAGTAATATCAGCAGGATATTGAATGCTGTGAAATTAGTCCCCTTTATAGGTTAGACAAAGGCCCCTGGGTAAAAGAGAACAACTCCAGACTGGAGAATGGGCTGGCTGAGGAGTGTGATAACCCGCAAGGAACGGTGCCATTGGTTTTTCCTCTTCACAAGCCGTGCTGCCAGTCCTCCATTTTCCACCTCTCCCTTTTTGTTCATTCCAGTTGTTGAATTTCCCCCTTCCTCAGTGTCGTAAGTCAAGCCCATCAGTTCCCCTGTGCAGCCTTTTGTGTTCCTTGATGGGATGCTGCCATCTCCTCCAGTATCGCTGTCTGCAGCCGAGCCCTCCAAACCTGCCTCCCCACCCTCCCGCTCCACCAGCCCCGCGCTACCCCTTACCCTGGGCTGCTGGCATAATGAGGGCTTGATTTCAATACTTCCCCTCATTTCTCTGTTCACTGCTCTGCAGGTTAATGCAGATTCCAAACTTCAACAAGCAGCTGTTAAACATGTCATTAACACTGCTTCGGCTGCAAATGAAACTCTGCTATTGGGATTATTCCGGGAGCTATAGTTTTGTGATGAGCTTTGTCAATCACAGCTGACCTGCTGTGTACAGAATGAAACTCAGATTATCTTCTTTCTTCCTCAGACTCTTGTCATTTTTTCACAAAGAATTACTATTCTACTCCCTGAAAGATTGATTACTTGCACAAATAAGAGAGTCTGAGACATTAATACAAAATTCACAGGCTTTTCTTTATCTCAAACCTGCAACTCCCTCTACATTTCCTCCTGGTAATTATATTAGAATTGTGTACACTAGGAATTGCCATCTGATTATTATGAAACTAGTTTTGTCATGACAAAAATGAGCTTAAGTCTTGTTTTTTTGGAAAATGATCAGTACAGTGCACTGGATGAGAGAGAAGGAGATTAAATCCAACTTGCTTTCATCCATGAATGCTTTCATCTCTTTTTCAAACACAGGAAATGATTACCACTGCTATAAGCTGCAGTTCATATGAGTGAAAAAGGATAAGAAAATATTGAAAATTCTGTAACCAACAGTAGGACATAATATAGGTCCCTGGTACCCACTGAGAGACATGTACTTTATTTTTCTATTCTGGCAATGTCAAGGGTTTCACATTTTAAGAGTTTCTTTCTACTGAGGTGTCACTAAGTACTGCAGAATATGTTAATTAATTTGCCATTTCTCCAGGTTAGGATTTTCTTCTATTGTAAGACAGTAAAATATTTTTAAAAATTTCACTCAAATAGCCTGTCCTCATCAGTCTCTTCATGAACCCTGCTCTTGTTTCTTCCAGTAATTCTGGAATTGTTGAATATCTCATAATTTAGTCCAAGCCATCCTTTTTTTCAGAGATCTTGGAGGATATTTTTATGGTGCAGTAGTTTAATATATCTGTATTTTATATTTCTAAGATTTAACATTGGTCTGTGAGGCTGACTTCAGTTCTTTCTTGTCCTATTTTAATACATATATCTAAATATTGATTTGCTTTGGTTTTAATTTCAAAGGTGAGAAAATTGCTTGACCTCTTGCACAGCATTTTGTCTTTTACTGAAGCATCAATCCCAATGAACTCTGCCTCCCAAGATATAAAACTAAATACTTGGAATCAGAAGCTACTCTGGGAGGGGATATATTTAGATTCGAGCTCACCTCCTCTAATACTGCAGTCCAGTAAACAAAACCATTTCAAGTTTCATTGCCTTTGCCCAACAGATTTCCCTTTACAAGCCCTGTTGAGCTTCTGCTGAAAAATATCTCCTGGTATTATTTCCTTCAAATCTCCATTTAAAGCATTTGAGTTCATTAAATGGTATGTTCAAGTTAGTAAGAAATTCAAACCCTCCCTGGCACCTAAGCCAGGGAGCTGCTAAATGTAAGGACATGTTCAAAGTCATATCATCACTTCATGAATCATGATCACACCCAGAAATAGTGAAAAAAGGACTGGGAGGAGGGAGAACATGTTTCAGGGAGAGAGGAAAGGAGCCAGCAAGAAAGCAGCAAGCACAAGGTCTGAATCAAAGGGAGAGACCAGGATGATGAAGAGCAATGGGTTGGTGAAATCTGGGTACATCTTCACTCTGGGAACTGGAATGTGAGCTGCTAATTTTTCTTCTCTTTTAACCCTTCTGTCTAGAAGAGAATGAAAGAAGGAGGATGTGAACTGTGGAGTGAGTGACAAAATGCTCACCAAACAAAACCCCACAATTATTAGTAATTGAATATTTCATATTTTGAGTCATTCAAGCTCTATGAGCCCCAAATAGCACTTTTAAGTATTCAATTTTTTTCTCCATTGACTTTAATTAAGTTTGCCCCAGGCTGGCAATCCTGATGAACATGGAAAAGATTTTTTATAAAGAAGTAAGCTTTCTACCAGTGCATTTTTTTTTCTTTCTGAAATCATCCAGCTGTTATTTAAACTCCAACTATTATTATGTCATCAGGTACAATCTTAGAAATATAAAATACAGATATATTAAACTACTGCACCATAAATATTTTCCACTTGGTGACTGTGAAAATTACCATATTATTTCTTGATTTAGATATGCCTGATGAAACCTAGTATTAGTGATAAGTGACTGTATGTATGGTAAATTCTTTGTAGGGACTAGAATCAAATGCTTTAATGATAGGATTCACATACATATCTGCATTAATGCACCCAGGCTCACATTTTCTTCTTCTCTGTCACTTAACCAGTACTACATCCTTAAGAGAAAAATATCCAAAATGACCATAGGGTGAGAGCATTTGTAAGCAAGTTTTCCCCATTATCAGTGACATTCTTTTGCTGGCACACAGTGAATTTATTGTGTCCTCCAACTGTTGAACTCACTATCTTAACTGCTCTTGATGGCAATGCACTCCTGTCACAGAAGCCATACAAATCCGTGCTGACTGCATTTATCCCTCTATCTGTCACCGAAATACAGCCAGTTTGGGGACTGTGATCTTTCCCCTGAGATGTTAGATATTCCAGTGTTAAAGTATGGCCTTAGAGCACATAGGGGTCTTACAGAAGCAGTGACACAGATAGATTGAAAAAGAACTTTCTTCATTTCAGTGAGTAGGATTTACTGTCTGGATTCTCTCTCAATACTACCTGCTGTAACTGTTGACTTCAGTCTAGCTATACTGATTTATACTGTTGGTGACCTAAGATTTAAAAAGCACCACGACCTGGAGTGCTGAAAAAACTACAATTATGACAGAGTGAGACACCAAGGGGAAATAATCACTGCAGTCACACAAAGCTCTCTGTAGACACCAAGGGCGGGCTTTCATGTGGTTGCTGAGACAGTGCCAATCCCAGTGCTAAGGAAATAGATAGAATATCTTGGGGGTCCTAGAAAACCCAAGCTCCCCAAGAGATCAATAGTAGTGGTCTAGAGGTATATGTTAGAAATGGAGCCTTTGCGTGATTGAGGAATTCTGGGGATGGTTAATACACTTAGGACTTTGAAAGTGGTACTGGTGTCAGCTTATCCTGGTGACTGTCCTGTGGTGAACAGGTAAGTCTCTGCATCTTGCAGCACAGAAGGCTTGCTATGAAGAACTATTTTCTCTCATAGCCTCCAAAATTATTCTTGTTTTACCTAGTTTTGTTGAGATAGCTTAAGAAACAAAAGGATTTTCTAGGCTTCTCCTGAGATGCTTGAACATTACATTAGCACTAATCTGAACAACTCTGCCCTTCTACCCCTTTCCATTTCAGTCCATCTGCTGCAAGCAGCTCTTTCCAGTTAAATGACATAGTGTGTCAGCAATCAGTTCCTCTGGAGATCAACATCAAACCAAACTCTCTTCATTTCTGACCATACAGAATAGCTTTCTTATGGGCTTCTGAGACTATGGATATTGTTTATCCTTGTATTTACAGAACTGGACTTGCCTTTTCAATCTTTCAGTGACCCTTTTGGCCAGATTTATGCCTGACTATGTTGAGGCACTGACTCACAAAGGGGAAATGCATATTTTCATATAACCTAGCAGCACTATCTGCAATAGTGCCATTTACTAAGAGGATCCTGAATCACCATCTCCTCCAGAAATTGCCAAAGCTGTTGCTGCCAGAGCTTTGTTACAATGGGCCAGGCGATCAGAGGTAGGGCACTGGGATTCCAAAATGTGGGTTGCATAGGCTGGCTTAGCAAAAACTGCTTTATGCACAACCTTATATGATTGCTTCTCTTGCTGATGTGGGAATAATCACAGAATAGAGGCTGTTGGGGGGGGTCTTCTGCTGCAAATCCTGCTTTGTGCTGATGCTGCATTAGTAGGATAGAGTATTAGTAGTAGTCAAAAGCAGAATCAACTTTGAGTGGGTGGCTTTGCAGTTTATCCATATAAACTCAATTTCATCTGTGTACCAGTCTGAGCTGATATCCATATTGCAGTAAATGCTAATTAATTTTCATAACAGGCAAAGTCGTCACACCAAGCCCGACATTCGGCTGCCTTGTTTTGGAGTTTTCTGTGCCAGACTGTGAGTATTTTGCTCTGGAGTCCTTGAACATGAAATGCCAAAGATGAACATGAAAGTTGAGTATGAAAACCTCATCTACTATATCTTTCTGAATGTTTCTTAAAAGACTTTATTTATGGAAATAGGGCTAGTTTCTTTCCTGTGGCCAAAATAGCAGGAGTTAGGTGGTCCCAAAGCCTCCCTATCCCTTTTTTAAGCATTCAGGAGACTGAACATTCAATTTCTCATCTTTGCCGCCTCTAAACTTTTTTGGGATTTAGTGGCATAGTCAGCAGCAACACAACTCATCCCATCTCCTGTATACTAGAGGGGAGACCAACATAAGAATCTGACTTTCTGTTGAGCAAGCAGAATTTAAATGGCCCTTCCCTGGCTGCTGACAAAAATAGATACAAATACATTCAGTGTGAGAAAAGGTGGAGGTTTTTTGCTGTTGCCCCGTGCTGGTTTTGGAATATTTGGAGTTACCCACACTTACAGATCTCATCATACCAAAATTATAAAATGCAAAATTATTTTACTATTTTCTATATCAAAACACAACATATTAAAAACAAGTCACAGACAATTCTTTTCCTGTAAAGGTTAGGGATTCTCAATGTACATTCAGAGCCATACACACAAGTGCAAATAAGTCAACTACCACAGCTATTTAATCAGGAGCGTTTGTTGATTTGAGCAGAGCCCCTATGCTGTGAAATGAAAAAAGAAAACCAAATTTTCTTGAGCAATCTTGCTGTTCCTGCTTCAGGTGCTAGGCCATTTCACTAAAGCAGCTCAGACGAGAATGTCATTAGTTCCTAAGCCCCAGGTGAATTTGCCACTGTTCCACATGATTAAGCCAGATAATTGTGTGTTGATAGCGAATGTGGTTGGTGAAATACAATTTCTAGGACCTTCCTAAACAAACACAATGTAGAAGTGAGTCAAAGTGCTGTCATTTCAGTCCTTTGTCACAGTCTTTGCACTTGCAGACATCTCTGGTGAGGACTGGTGAATAATTCTGTGGCATGTCACTGTGCTCTTAAAGGTGACCTGGCTCAGAAAGTGCATCACACATCTTTTGGCATGCAGTTTAGGGGAGGAGGGGGGAAAAAGGCCTGGTTAATGTGCCCACGAGCAGCACAGACTTCTAATATTAGTCCATTTTAAACTATGCATGCTGGAGATTGCTTTGTCTTCAAATAACTTTACAATTCCACACAGTACTTTCAGAAGTGATTAAAATGCTACAGTAATGTGCAATTATATATCCTGAGAAGCTAATTCCTGAAAACTTTTTAAAAGCTATTTTGAATAGCGTTTCTCTATCAGGATGATGCAGACCCAGTAAACAAACTTTGGGATCCATATCCTGCCTCCACTGACTTTCTCTGTGACCTTGACAGGGTAAATAAAGATTTGATTTTTGACCCTGATCCTAGAAGAGGTAGAACCCTATATGTAAATAATTCTCTTTTTTTGTAGATTATTGGTAGATATGCAAAGGCAGTGATAGCTTTAGCAGCCGTAGGACTGCTCCCTTGATCTGTCAGCAAATTGTTTCTGGTGCTGTCCTGGCACAAATGTGCACCGTGAAACTCAGCTGAGGACTGCCTTGGCTGAAACATAGCTCCCTTTGTTCCAAAGAAAGGGAGTTTTTCAGCATATTTAGTTCTCTGATACGGTCCACCACATGGCTCGCCAATATTTGGGCAAGACTTAGAGGCCAGAACCAACATGCTTAGCACCTTGAAAAGGGAGAAGGGGAAAGTGAAAGGGGTAAATTGTATTTCCACTGCTGCCAAAAAGTAGTTGTGATTTTGCCTCTTAAAAAGAGTGGCTCATACTCAAATTGGCATTGTGGGGATTGCGTATTGGAGTGGCATCCTCTGATAACTTTAGATGAAAGTGACAGTAGATATGAAGAGCATTAGTGGACTGATTCTACACACTCACTGCTGCTTGCAAAAAGTGCAGAGTAACTCTTAATAAAGGAATCCATTTTTACAAAAGGAAACAAAACAGAAAGAAAGGAACATAAGAGAAGCTGAATTTTTTGTTATACCTACATACCTTCTCTAGCTGGCAGTGCCAGGAAATTCTGTCTTTTGATTTTTAAATCACCTTTTTTTAATTTTTTTTTTCTAGTTACCATGTTTATTTGAAGCTGGGAAAGCTAGGTTTGTTTCTGAGTCAAAGTGGTGCCTCCAAAACACTAAGTGTGTGTTTGTCCTGGAGATGCATATTATTATATGTCCACCAGACTTTGCAAAGCAGTCTTTAAACAAATATCAAGCTAAAACACGTGTGCATGCATGGATGAATGTGTGCATTTCTGTGTGTGTGTTCATACTTTTATCTGTACCTCACTTAGAAAGCTGTGTTTGTCAATTGAAAGAAGGGAAGGGAAAAGATTGGAGGTGCAGGAAAAGAAGCCAGGTTCTTGCCTTTTTGAATACTGTAGAAATATTTATCATATTATTATTTTTAACGCTCTCATTTCCTTCAATAAGCAGGCATATATTATGTACAGTCAGAATCCTGAGGTATTAACTGGCAGTCCTGGTGCCAGATGAGGAAAGGGGTTTTGCCTGGTGATTTATGAAGACATTACAACTAAACTTTTCCACTGTCCTTTCTTCATTCTCAAGTCTGCCTACCCCTTCCCTTTCCCTACAAACTCATTTTCTTAAATCACACCATGTATCTCTCAAGACACTGAAGGAAGAGTCCCTTGAAAGACCATTTCAGCTTCATTTCATGACCTGGCTGAGGTCTCTGGATAGTATGACTACTGTTTTACTTTTTGAAAGTATTTTTCACCAAAAGTCGAAGCAGTGACTGAGAAAACCGTTCTCACCTGCCTTCTGGGTAGTTTATTAATATTCAAAGGCAGGAGAAGAAGCCAGAACGTGTGTACTTTTAGCAAGCAGGTATGGCTTTATCTACAATAAGACAAACTGATCACATTGACAGTATGGCAAGCTGGTTTAAAGCATGTGCTTTCAATTAATTTTAATTAGATTGGAGTAAAAGGAAATTTTAATTTTGATGTAATTACTGGAAACTTTGTTCATTGTATTTTAACTATGTTCCCTGATTCAGGACAAATTAGATTTGGGGAAAAACATTATTGTGTAAGTTTTGAGCAAAGGTGCTCAGAACTGCCGCAGGGATTGATAAGCTCTATAAAACCAAGGCAAACTATATTTATGCACCAAGCTGAGTATACATTTAATTAATTTTGGTGAAAAAAAAAGGAAAAATAAATTTTTAGCTTTACCCTGATCTAAATTTTGTGAACATTCCTCCTCCTGTGGAGAAAAAAATTTATGCTACCACCAAGTCTTTTTAAAGACAAGTTTTCAGTTGGAAAGATTTTGGACTGTAAGTATACTCATCAGTATCAAAAGACAAATGAATCTCTGATTCTTCACAAATTGCTATGAATAATTCTCGAGGGAACAAGACAGATGTAAATCCAAATGGCCAGAGTCCTTAAAGCGACTCCAAACAATATTAAAAAAAAACAAGGAGAAGGAAAAAATATTCATTGTCTACACTCCTTTAAGAGATGCCCTAATGGCATCACAATGTGTGTTTTAGAAAAAGCAGAGGCAGATCTTAACAATTTCAAATAATTGCCTGAAAATAGCCTTGATCTCTCCTTAAACTGCTAAATCTTTTTAATGCTCCCACCCCCCCCCAAAAAAAAAAGAAATAAAACTCCAAATGGTTTAATGGTTTTGAACAGCTTTGACGAATGTGAAATTTATCTCTCTGCTTGTAATATTTCCAGAAATAGTGCTATTAAGTTTATTTGTACATGGATATAGATCATTAGCAAATTGGACCCTTTATGTTCAAAAGGTTCTAGTCAGTCTTTAACTGTTATGGGGAGAACCATAACAAGCCTGTTCTAAACAGGCTTGTAGAATATAGACCTTGAGTTCGATAAAATAAGGCATTGATCTCTCTTACCCTTAATATTCAGTGTCATAGGCATTGCATGTCAGAAACTATGTTGGTCACTGACAGAAACTTGCCTTTTGCTTATGCCTGAAGGCAGTTAACATCCGTGTGCTGAGCACTCTTCTGACACCTCCTGAGGCAGAGAGGATTTTTCCATCTATCACTGACATTCTTCTCCGCTTATTGGAGGTGATTGTATTCCTTGAATTCACATGGGAACCAACCACAGGACCATCCACAGCTATGATACACAAGCCCACAGATTTGGTCCCCAGACACAATTCAGAGCAGCCATCTACTCCTCTTCCTTCTTGCCTTTATTTTAGTGAGACAGTTTTAACTTTGGGCACTTGGAAACCTACTTTTTCCTTTCTGTGTCTCTTTCTGCATTCCCAGAAGACAGGCTATTTTAATGCCCATCTGTATCTAGGGACAAGAGAATTACACAGTCCACAGCTGCCATGTCGTTCTTTTTTATTGCTGTTTAATTAGTCACTGCCTTTTACTTTTTCTGTTAAAGAAGAACAATCATTTGGCTTTCATAATATTTCAACAGTGTTCCATACCAAAGACTAATGTCACATTTTCTTGAATATAAACTAAATGAGCTAAAGCCACAGATCTAGTCCGCTACTCTTTTGTCTAGCAGATTCAGACAGATGGTATCAACCAGTTGGAACGCTCGTAGTTATAAGCCATTAAGATGATCAGTGGGTCAGAGCCTTAAAAAATAGGTAAGTATGTATTTGCTTATAAAATGACTTTCTAACTACTGAACAGTATAATTTAGTAAAATGGAGGCAAACCAATTTCTGTTATGAAACTCTTGGAATACCAATTTCGGACTCTGGTGATCAGAACTATTCACATTTTTGGTTAGCTTTATTGTAAAAGTGAGAGAATTAGTAGCAAATGCCTTCCTTTCATTTACGGTAGGCTATTTCTCAGACATCTGGACAATTGAAGTTCAATTTTTAAAAGAATACTTCAAAACTTTCACAGATTTAAAGAGGTTTTGATTGCATCTTTGAATACCCATCCCCGCTGCAGGTATTCTTGGGTTTAAGTGAAAAGGAGAAAGAAGAGAGACTCTTACAGGCAAAAAGCAAATTTTTAAGCTGTACTTTCCTCTAAATTTATATTTTAATTCAAGCTCTTCAGGACAAAGACTATCTTTCCTCAGCTGCCTGCAGTGCACATGCAAACAATGAAGTCCTGTGCTTGATGGGGTATCCAGCTTCTGTTATAAGGCAAATAATGAAACCTACTTGGTTTAGATTTCTAACACATCTCGACTATCTAGTTGTTGCCTGTTAAACTACAGGACCCTTGAGGCAAGGGCTGACTTTATTTATGACAGATAACATGATATATGCTGTTGGGGATTAATTAGGAAAAGAAACCAAAAATGTAATAAACCCTTCCATAGCAAGGAAACAATTCTAAGGAATATTTTGCTGTAGTTTGAAATGCTATATGATATTATTATCAGTATTAACAGCTTTATTATAGCCTTGTATTAACAAGTTTTAGTACTGTATATTAGTAGCAGCTGGCTCTGCATTAATTATCTGCTTTTATAAATGTGACAGCAAAATGTATTCATAGTGGTCAGAAAACTTGTCATTATCTTAGCTAACTTTATCTCAGTCAAAAAACCTCACAGTATTTTAATCTCTACCAATAAAATGGCACCAGTCATCTGTATAACTACTCAATAATGCACATTATTTTACGCCAATGAAGTCCAAAGTATCTTTATGAATGGCCACTGTACAGAGACATGTAATTCAATATAATATTTAACAATTACATGAATGTCTTTTTGTAAGTCTGGAGAAGTGTGTCTTGCTTGGGATTGGATCAACACAATCCCAAACCATTTGCCTTGTTCAACTAAGCTAAATATTTGATATCAGCTCTACTGGACATTTTTTTGTGCTGCTCTGCAGTGCTGTTGTACCTAACAGCGTGATGATCAAGATCCGTATAGAAACATATCTTCAGTGGATTACACTTCACAAGATGCAACTGGATGTCTTACCTGGGGATTTATACGATGGGGGATGTGTACCTTGTGGCACACTCAGAAAATCTGTTCATAGCAAAAATTTAATAATGTAAAACATGTAATCTCCAGCTTTTGTGAGGTATCAAGATCATGTCAGGGAGACATACATTGGTACTGAACAGAGCTAAAAAGAAATGCTTTGGTTTCATTCAGAAAATGTTTTTCACTGTTGCAGTTTTGTTATATTCAGCATTTCCTTTAGATCAGAAATACTAAAGTGGCATGTTTTGACATTTCTGAACTTTGTGATTTTCAGAAGTTTCAGTAGTCAATGTTTAACTTTCTGTTCCAAATTGGGATAAAAGCAAATATGAAGACAGTGAAATTTTCAGTGGGACTGAAAACACATGTTCTTTCAGCCCTGGGTGTATCCTTGTTCCACATAAAAGAGTTTCAGATATTTGCCAGGGATACTGAATTTTTACTAGTTTTACTTTATTTCCTGACAATATAAAACAGTGGGGATGCAACATTTGTACAACTGTAATAGGTGACTTTGTTTATTAGCTGGCCTTCTCAGAAGTGGAAATATGAGCATGAGAAAATTGAAATTCAGCATATGTTTGAGTTTTCTGGAGATGTATGAACTTGAGCCTTTCTTCTTGCAATGATTTTGTCTCTTTTTTCTCAGGGGATTCAGTGTTTCTGTCTGCTGCATCCCTGTCCCTGCACGCTCCTTAAGCAGAAAAAAAGGGAGTGGAAGATGACACTTCTGTTGGGAATATCTGAGCCATGTGGGGATATATCAGCTGCAGGTCTCTTTTTTTGACAACATCCTTGGAAAAGGTTCAGGCACAGGGATTCCTGCAGAGACTCAGACCAATTGAAAATTAATTTCTGGTAAGTTTTTAGAATTTCTGTTATGCTAAGATGAAGCGTGTAATCTGGTCTTCAGTGTCTTCTACGAACACAGAAATGAGGACAGTGGTAAAGAGAGGAGATAAATGTCTCTCCAGCATTTTAAGTGAACAGCAAAGGAAATTAACCCATTGTAGCCTATCTGGTGTATCTCATCCATGTATACAAAGAGACATATTTGCAGTCAAGGTGTTGCTCTAGATGAGAGTGAACTTCTTCTCATATTTGACTAAAAGGTTAGAATGTTTATCTTGCTCCTGTAGAAAGAAAGGTGAGTGCAATATGTTTGATTCCAGAGAAATGTTATCTATAATATCCTCCATATCCTGACACCATGACATTGATGAAACTGCATTACATCTCCAACCCCATCCCATTCCTAAAATTTCAAGATATACTCTGTTATCCATTTCACATGCAGTACAGAGTGTCAAAGTGACAAGGTACATACAACAATGTGCAGTCATTCAAAGTGTGCTGGGGCAACCTGTGTGATTTGCTCCCCTCATTTATCCCTGGAGCTTCACCATTTGGGAACGTTTCAGATTCCTGCAGCAGGCAGGGAGAGTTTCTTTCTCCAGTGGGGATGCTCCCTTACCTATCTTGGTCTTTGTCATCTCTCCAACATGAGAGGCAGACTTCCTGAGTACTGGCAGGTCTCAAGCTGCAATAATTAGGGATGAGTGAGACTGTTCAAGGGATAAGCCAGATAAAGCAGAGTATAGAGTCGCTCAGATGATGAGATGCCTTTACCTTTGAAAGACTGGAAGGCTACTTTCTGAGGAGAACAGGGGCTGCTTAAAGCAGATTTAAGCTGTGTTGGCCCTGATATGAGTGCTTTTTATATCAGTGGCCTTGTACCTCTGTGGTGAAGCTGAGGATGTTGGGGGAAAGCACTGCAATATAGACAACATTCACATGTATGAGTGAGAATGCCCTTTAGTCACCCAGTGCCTTTTTTCTCTTTTCCCTAGTTATATTTTTTTAAAAACACATAGATAGATTCAAGAACAACACTTACAGACCAACTTAGGGTGCAGTCAGCTCAGGGAGAGAGCTTCCCACGCAAGCCATCACATGTGCACATCTGGATCTGTGTTTAGTGAAAAGTGCTGGTGGCCTGAACAGCTGAATGAATCTTCTTGGTGGTGCTCTATTGAGATGCTGTGGTCCTCCTAGCACATACCTGACATTTCCCACAAACCAGGCACTAGATTTTTACTAATGCCACGTCCTTGATGCAGAAGTTGAACATGCAAGTGTTGCAGTTGCAGAAACTCCCCTATGACCCCTCCTGCAGGACCTGAGCAGCTTTGCTTTGCTCTTTGAATAACTGGGAGGTTCACCACACAAGGCAGGGGCATGTGGATGTTGTGGGCTGCCCATTTTTATTATTTTTATTATTTTATTTTTATTATTTTATTTTATTTTAATTTTATTTTATTTTTTGTAGATTTTAAGTATCAAAGGGCTCTCCCCAGGTGTAAAACATGGATATAGCCAAACCTCAGTTTTGTTTGGAAAGTAGTTTTTAATACCCATCTGGAGTGTGGGTGAAGGTGAAAGTTGTCAGGCTGTGAAAAATGGAATTGGTGTTGGCTGACCTGAAATAGGCCGTAAAGTTCTATTCCTCACAAAGGCAAGATATATTATTGCTGTAACGCCATTATTCCGCTCCATCACTTTTAAACCTTGTTCCCATTATCTGCAAGTTAAATATAACCCTATGTAAAAACAGGAAGGACAGCGCTAAGTTGTCCAGCTTAACAGCACACACTTAAAACATAATAGAGCACTTGTTACTGTATTTTATGGAACGGAAACTCCAAATGTAAAGATGTATTAAGGAAATATCTCAAAGTTATTAGGGAAGGATATTTACAATTACAGATTGCTTTATATTATGCTTTTATGAACATCTCAGGAAATGAAATAGCCCTCAGCTGTAGAGAGTGAAGAGGGAGGTAATTTTCCTTAATACGGGTGATAAAATTAATCTGATTGAAATCGCTAGCGATTATTTCGCAGAATACTGAGTGGCAGTACAATCACTTACACTCTTTTATATTTTTTTAGTCAAAGCTCGTGTAGATGAAAGCTAATTACAAAGTAGTGATGTGAAGCGCTAAGGAAATAGTTTGTATAGCATAGAACAGGCACAGCTAATTGGGGTTTGTGATTACACAGATTGTTGTTAGGGAGAATTAACTACCAGCAGTCTCTCCTGCAAAGCTTCTCATCAAGGGAAAGTAAAAATAGACACTGGATCTGTTATTTATCTAATTATGCTATGAATATTTTCACAAGCATGTTACACACTCTCAAATGGTTTGTTGTTCAAAAACTTTCAGTCTCATGTTGCTTCTGATCAAAGTATCAATATGAAGTTTCTGACATTTGATTTTTTCCCCCTTAATATTACACACCCATGAAAGTCCTCCCATGAAATTATTCCTGGGAACTGAATGGTATGATTTTAGGCATTTACACCTAGTGCTGTGGCAGCTGAAATGCAGCAAAATGATTATTAGAAAGGTAATTGGACAGAGAAGATTGCAGTGAGTGACCGAGGTGAGAAAAGCCAACGCAGGCTTTAAATAGCAATGAGAAATATTTTCGTAGCTGATATCATTTGAATCATTGTACAAGCCTATAAAAAAATTCTAACCTTGCAAGTATGCAAAAAAGCAGGCCTTTGTTTTATACTGCTCTGTTCAGAAGAGGAAGGGGTGAATGGAGGAGATGTTCCATATGGAGACCCTGATCTTTTAAACCAATCTGCATGGGAGACTCCTTATCCTGCATGGAGCCTCACTGAAATCATTAGGACTCTTATGTCGTGCATTGTGTAATCAGGCTGATAATAGATGCTCATTGAATTTGTTAAATGTTTTGCTTTGCTTTGTTACTGCCTTTACTTGTTGACCTGGAGGAGCTTGGTGAGATTGAAAACTGTCATGTGATGAAATTTCAGAGAAATCTGTAAAAGCCAATACTGAAAGCGGCTTAGAGTCCTAATTTCTGGTGGATTATTGAATTAATGGCTATGACTTAATAACAGATTCAGCAAACATTGGTCATCAACAGAACATCTGCAAGTATTCTGGAGGAAGGCCTCTCAAGATCTTGGTGATATGTTGTAAAACACTATTAGTAGTCCTAGCACAAATGTTTGTCAGTCTCCACAGAAGTTCTCAGGGATGGGGAAAGCAATCATAAAGTGCTTAGGCAGTAGCATTCAAGGAAATTAGCAAGCTTTAATGTCACTGCTGAAAGGAGCACCACACCTTCCTGTGAGCATTGCTTCCTGGAATTACTGCCTTGGTGGAAGCCTCAGATACTCCTATCTCCATGCACATCTTCCTGTACCATTCTTGAAAGAACTACTTGAATGGCACCCAGCTGCATTCTGTACGGGGGCTCTGTGCTCAGTATTTGTAAGACATCTTAGGAGAAAACTGCAGCAGGGAAGTATTTTTCATCTGCATAATCTTAATTTTCTGTATTATACAGAATGTACAGGATTTCAGACTCAGTTTCGAAGACGGAAGATGAATGTGTAATAGTAGTTTAATAATTCATACCCAAAAAAAAACTCCAGCAAAAAGTATCAGAAGGAACTTTCTGACTTTGGGTGGTCAATTTAAGACACTAGGGTTTGGATTTGCTTTGTGAAAATTCTGAGTTCCCACAATCTCCTCTCTGAGTTAAAAGTGAAACGCCCCAAGTCAGAGGACCATTTTAGCATAAGCTCATATGCTTTTATTTTGCTCTCCTTTTTTCTTCTAATTTTTTTTTCTGAAAAATCCTCAGGCAACAGCTTGCTAAACTGTGAGCTGTCCTATAATCCAGCAGTTTCCAAACTCACTGAACTAATAGCACTGAAGACTTCTGTCAGTGCTGCAAAAATTAATCCTGTTGTGGAAATGTCTCTGTACCCAGAGGTACTTCCAGCTGGCTGGATATCTTGGTGGGAGACAGAGACCAAGGTTTACTGTAGGCTACAGAAATGGGTTGTAATCAAGGTTCCTCTGTGTTTAGGACCAGATGAGTTGTCCAGACGCCAGCCCTCACTGACAAGTCTCACCCTCACCACAGCCTTACTGACTCTGCTTCTGTGGAATACAGTGGGAAAATCTCAGGATCTCTATGGAGGTGACCTATACTACCTCCATATAAATAAATAAAATAAATTTGAGATGTAGCAAAGATTACTCACCGGCAATACAAAATTTAGTATAATCTTCACAGAAAACTATCAAAATACCAAAATCATTGTGAAGGGAAAGTCATAAGATTTTATATCTCTTTAACAACCTGAATGGTGTTATACCTTTAAATAAAAAAAAAAAATTGGTATGCAACTGCATCTACAGAACCCAAGTAAAATTTTCCCAGAGAAGCTTTCTGCCCCAGATAGTGAATTTAAGACAAGCTGGGTCTGATTTTCCAACATGCTGAATTCCTGGAGCTTTTACTGACTTTACACTGAAATGCCCAAAATCAAAGCGATAAATACAGCATTAAATGCCTGTAGTAATGCCAGTTCCCCAGACCTCGCACTTCCTCATCCCTTTTGAGGAGCAGAACTGCTGTCCCAGTGGAGATCCCTTGGTAGGAAGACTGGATACTCACACTTTGTACCTGCACCTTCCTTTAAATCTGCAGTATGGCTTCCTTTTGAATTTCCTGCCTGGGTCCTGCGTGGAGGGAAGAAGTGCAGGGTGTGTGTCACAGCCTAAGTGGACCACATCACAGATAGTACTGTTGGGGACTATAGCCTACAGCTCCCATCCCTAAAAAGCCCTTAATTGCACAGACACTGGAAAGAGACAGCTTGCCCTCTCCTGGGTCAATGTACCTGTAGTTTCTGTCTCAACCCTCTGAGATGTTGTCCCTTTCTGATGGGGCCCATGTAGTGAGTTTTAGTTACCATTTTAATTAAAGTCACCTTATCATGGAGAAGGACTGCAAACACAAATATGCAACAGGTGAAGTGAAGCCTCCTATGAGTCACCCAGTGCAAGGCTGGAACCCAGCAGGGCCTTGCAGCTGGTCTCTTTTTCTCTTCCTGTGGTACTGCCAGAGCTCCTCTGAGCTCCAGGTGTTATTTCCCAGACATGCTAAATGCCTATAGTGTAAGGAGATGGCATTTTACAGTCTTCTGCAGTGTGAATATGAATAGGAGGAGAAGAAGGTATACAGAAAAGGAAACCTTATCCACCAGTTGGTTTCATTTACATTTGGAGAAGTATCAAGAACAGAGTAATAGCAGACAAAACTGCTCATGGTAGGCATAATATAGGAGGCTCTAATTTTTCATGTGAGTACACAGAAGACATGCTGGATCAGAAAAGTTGTCCACCTTTTTCAGTAAAGCATTTATAAAATTGGCTAGCTTCAGATGAGCATGCCAGAAACTCTGCAGTAGGTTGTTACAGAGACTGCTTGTCCTCAGGGAAAATTTTTTAATCCACAGACTGTTTTATGCCTTGGAGCGTATGAATTTAGATACTTTCCTAAAAGTCTTGGAATTTGTTTTTGTTTGTGTTTCTTCTCTTTACTACAATAATTGTGGATACTTTGGTTATTGCCCATAGAAGTTCAATATGTGCAGTATAACAATGCTGTGTCACACACTTTTATGTAAAAATTTGTTATTCATTTTACCCAGAAAATTTGCGCTGGTATAATTAAAAATTATATATATATATATTTCATACTTTTAAGAGTCTGATACTAGCAACACACTGCATTCAGTGCATATTAGTATTTTACTACCATTCTTTATAAGCAGAAAATAAAAATTATATGTGTGTACAGAAATCATGGAGGATCTGTATCTGTGCTAAGTAATTTTCTTGTGCTACTCTGTTTTGTCCACTCAAGTGACTGCCACTGAAAATTAAATGGCTTTCAATAATAATTCTGTTACCTGAAATGGATGCCTACAGGATAATTAGAATATCTTGCAGATAAAATTAATCATGTGTCCTCCAGTCACGAAGAGCACTCCACAGCTGACTGACGTCCCTGCATCTTTCATGCCCATGAGATGTTCCATTCAGGTGAGAGGTGTGACCATGTCACACTGCTCAGGGACTTATCCTTCCTCAAGCACAAAGTTTGGCTTGCTGCTCTGTGCAAACTGTGCTCTACCATTTTTTGTGCTCCGGGACTAACACCACTGTGCCTTCTGCTTTTCTATCCTGGCACTTCACCCTCCCTCAGCAGCACCTTATCTGGGACAAAGTGGGCCTTCCTGAATTTTGGCCATCTACATTAAAAGTTGTCATCGTGGTTGTGTAGTTCATTTTGTGGAGACAGATTTTGTTCCAGCCAACCCAAGTCTTTTTGAGGCCTACCTAAAGCCACAATTTACAAGATGGCTTTTGGGAAAGGAAAAGCCTCATTGCCAGGCCTTGTATCTGGCCGAAAACTGAGAATTTCTACTACCAAAAGCCACAGCCTCATTAAAATATTACACTATGCTTGTATCAGAATATTCTCAATACTTAGGTCTCCAGTCTACTCCATCACAGTCATGGGCGCTTTCAGAGCAAGAACCAGAAAAATCCATGTTTCCTTAGTCTGCATTTCCATATGAAACAACCAAAAAACACAGTTAAAATAACGTTGAGTTTACATTTTCAAAGAAGCTGTTTTCTATCTACTAATGGGCCAGAATTCAGGAAATCTATGAATTGCAATACTGATATTAATTGCCATCATTCCTGTCTTACAGAGACATATAAATGAAGAGAGTGTTTATAGTGAAGACACTGCCAGAGATTCACAATCCACAAAACACACATGTGAAGGATAAAGGAAAGGAAAAAAAAAATCTAATCTCATTCATTTTAAGATGACAAACTGAGGCAGAGGACTGAAACATTTGTATTTGAGCCATTGACTTGGAGAGTCAGTTTTCACACCCAGTGATACAGGCAGAGCTCAACATGTAGTACAAAACTTAAGGGTTGTTTGGTTTGTTTACATGTGCATTAAGGATCAACATTTCTCACTGTTCAATACAGATAGCCGAAGAATGATTTTTCTGTCCTATGTAAAGATCTTCTGTTTCAGCTTTACACAGAGGTAACTGTGAGACCAGCTGAAATATTTTTAAATTGTATTTACAGCTCTCTTTCCACTGAACAAAACGTCTGCAAATATTGCGTTTTAATATTCTACTTTTGGTCTTGTTTGGTTCCTGTGTTGGCTGACCTGTTTCCATACTGAGTTCTCATCTGTCTAGGGTGGCTCAGGGGAACCATCCTGCACCCAAAGCCACCCATCCAGGGTGTGATGGCAGGGAAGTCCAAGAGTAGGAACATGAATTTTTGCTTTGTGTCCTGGAAGCTTGTTGCAGTTTTACTGTAGCTACTTTTGCAGGTGGCAACTGAGCCATTATGAGCAGGATAGAAATTGATGTGTATACTTGGAGGATGACAGACTGTGTCTTAATGTAGAGCTTTTAATGATGCAGAACACTGACTCTATGAACATGTGAAGCTCCAATTTATTTACACCTTTGGTTTGTTTATAAAAATCCTGATGCATATTCTTTACAGCAGTACTGCTTTTAGTCTACACATATAAATTATCTACTAACTAGCATGCACCCACAGTCACCCACCCCATCAGCAGGATTCACGTTAGTGAATGAAAAACATTACAAATTGCATCCTCCAATGGTTTGGGTTCACAATGGGCTCAGTCCTGAGGTTTTGCCATCCAATACAATAATATTCAGTAAAGAAAAAGAAAAAGGGAAAAAGCCTTGTGGGAGTTTTTCTTCAATTCCTTGCCTGCGGTGCATTTGGCTTGAACATTGCTGTAGTAAGTTTTATCTACATGTTTATCTAGTTGTCTACACCAGAGGATATATTGACCAGGATATTATTCCCAACCTACATCTAGCTTTGTCCTGGCTCTTAAATCTTCATTGTTACCTAATCCCTTGACAAGCTCTACAGTGTTCAGCTCCTGAGCGCCTCAGTACTACAGTACACATCAGATTTGCATACAGCTAAATCACCCCATGGAAAATTCCCTTGGTGCACATTTTCTATTTAAACTGGTGATTAAGTGCCTCTATCTACTACAATTTGAAAAGCATCAGCATGTTTCTGAGTGCATATTTTGGCTGGGTGAGGAAGTAATTTAGTTTACATGGGAAATACAAAAAAAAAAGCCCAACAACAACAAAAAACCCACCAAACCCCAAAATGTTATTGTTTTTTCCATTTCGAAGTTCCCCATGCTGATTTTTTTTCATGGAATAAGAGTGCAAAGCCATATGTTTCAATTACAACAAGACCAATAAAAAAGGATAGATAGGAGATGGGTGCTCCTTCTTTTGGGAAAAATAAAATCCCACACCAGAATTAGCAAAAGAGTGAAGCAAATATAAGCATTTTTTACTGAAAGCGAAACAATTTCTTCCTCTCTTTTCTTTTCTTTTCTTTTTTTTTCCCTGTTATCTGTTTCTGGTTTTCGTGTCGATAACCAGCACATTTGGTAGGAAATCTGTGTCTTGTTAAAAATATCTTCAGAGAAAAAAAATTTCAGCAGCCCAAGAGTAGATGTACCCATATATACAGAGATATAGTATTAGAAATCCACTTATTTAAAATTATAAGCTTCATAGTTAAAAAAAAAAATTAACTTTCTGAATGCTAAAGCTAAGACTGCACATATAATCTTAATTTCATTCTGTTATGTACTTGCCAAACAAGAAGGACAGTCTTACATTCATTTTCACTCTTTGGCCTTTGTAGCCATTTGCTGGAGCAAAGCCACAGCAACTGTGGTAGATCCAGACAGATGAACATTTTCTTTGTCTTGAGGAAATCAGAGACACTGTTCAAAGCTGCTCCTACCCCATAGCATGGACAGTGTGGCTGCTCAAATGGGCACCACTGGGGCTCTGCTTTGGTAGATGGCAGTGGGCAGGTCAACCCATATGAGAATGGCTGTCTTCTGAGATGGAGATATTCATACCTGGCCCAAGGATAAAGACCACCCCAAGGTGGTTAGTGTGCTTGTAGCACCAGAGTTAGTACCAGGCATGGCTCTAGGATCTAAGTCCATACTAATTAATAAACAACCAGGGCCTGTTTTCTGAGACACTCGTGTCTGTATGGCTGAATTCACTTCTCCCTGCCTTGCCTCTACTGTCACCTGGAGACTGTCCTTGCTCCAGCCTGCTCCTTGAAGAGTACCTGAAAGACTAATATGGACATGTGCCCCAAATGTGCTGAGGACCATATTAGCAATGAAGCAGCATGGTTGATCATAGGTCTGGTCTCAAACACTGATTTGTGGGAGAGAGGCAGCAGCTGTGAGCCATGTGAAGTGATGGGCAGTTTACAGGTGGCTTGGTGCTCTCTGACACAAAGTTGTGACCTGTCTTCCATATATTTGGCACATCTCCAGGGCTCAGTAGAAAAAAACCCAGGATTATGACAGCAAATGCAAATGAAAGCAAGGAATGATTCAGCATCATTTGTCTCATGTTGATCATCTTTAGGTATGGACCATTTCCTATCCAGGGATGTAGAGTCAAACTGACTTCCTCTTCCTTCTTTTAAGAACCTGAGGATCCAGTATACTAACATGATCAGCAAGATATTTGATATTGATATATGCAGAAAAAGGTGGTCTGTCTGTTATTTGGATTCCAAAACAATTGCAGATTTTTAAGCAATAACTCAAACTCCACTCAGGGGGTGGCAAGCAGCCTGAGCTACTGATTTTTTGTGTGTAGTTATCCATAAAATATTTTCTATTTTTCCCCCAAATTTTATGCAGCTGTACTTCCTCATTTTTATCTACCTACCATCCTCTTGCCTGTTTTGAGGTTGAGATCAGTGAGGTTTTTTAATCAAACAGATTAAAAAAATGATGATGTCTCGCAGACATTTAATTTATATTCTCAGAAATATTGGCATCTGATTAAATGAGCATCTTTAACCTCCTGTAAGAGTAAGACAGGTAGAGTTCAGTTCATGCATCCCATTTGGCAGCAGCAGCTTGCAGCTGATCAGCAATGATATACTGTCTAACAGCTTTGCTGTGTCTTGTCTGCTGTTGCAGAGACTGTGAGGGAAAACTGGGTTATTCAAGGCAGAGCCTTAAAGAAGCAAAGCACACAAATCTGTAGGAAAATCCATTTCATTAGCCTGACTGGTCTTAGACAGCATCTAGTCTAAGCTTTAGAGATGTCTGTCAGGGGACAACCGGGTTATGTTGGACGTATCACCTTCTGGGACATTACTTAATTTTATTATGTCCATTAAGCAGCATAAGTGGCTTCATCTTAGATTATGTATTTGAATATGTGTTTCTCAGGGAACACATAGCTTTCATTCCACCAGCTTTAAAGTTCTGCCTTGTTGTGCATGTTGGCAGGGCATGCATGCAATGCAAGTAAGTGTCATGTTAGCTTCGACTATTCTGAAAAGTCCTGTATACAACTGTAAAATTAATTTTTAGACAGAGTGCAAATTGAAGCTATAGAAAGAAGTATACTCTAAATACAAATCACTGCTCAGTCTGAATAGAAATTATTTTCACGGGCTACATACAAAAAACCAAACATTGTGCTTAAAGAATGCAAAACTTCCGAAACACTTAAGGATCTTTTTCATTTCACTCAAATCAACTCTATGCCTGCACATTGCTGAACCACTGTATGCATCAGTCAGAAAAAAATATCTGCTGCATGTTCTCAGTCTCCAAGTTGCTCACACAAAATCATTTTGTCCAGAATAAGATTATGTCTTACCTCTCCAAAAAGGCTATTTTCATGTTAGATTTCTATGTCAAATGTGAAACATTTAAGGTATAGGATTATTTTAAAGATGGAAAAAATGTTTTATATGAGAGAAAACTGGATTTCCTCATGCTCAAAGAGGCACAAAACACATACTAGAAAGATGTTTTAAATGCCAAACTGTGCCTACCTGACTCAATTAAGGCTGCAGAAAGGAAGACTGCTGTCATTCTCTGATTTACATGGATTAATCTGAATTTCCCTCAGGTATGTTAGCCCAGGAGCAGCTGAGACCTACCCTGGTGGCTGCAGCTGCAGTCATTTCTTACCTCACTCAGGTGTTGCTTTTGTCAGTGCAGACAGTATAGGCACTGCTCCTGACAGCTTTAAACCAGAGTTTCTCCTGGAGTAATTAGCTAAAGTATTATTGTGAATTAAAGCCATCTCATTCAAACATTGAAGGATGTGGATGGGAAAATAGCATAAGCCCTGTTTTGACCTAAGCAATGGAAAATTTCAGCCCACACAGAAGCGCTTCAACATACTCTTAGTGGGGTTGGCTAAAAAGGAACAATTAAGTCTAATGAAAAACCATAACTCTGATCTAGTTGATTTTTCATTAGGATGAGGCCCATCTCAGACAAGTCAGAGAAGACCAGGTCTGAGCTTGGGAAGTTGCAGAGCATCAGGTCTGGTTAGAAAGAACTCATCTTCCCTGCAGTCTGACTCATGGCCATGGGGCACTTGGCTGCTTCAGAGCTTCTGCTTGTGGGGCTGAACCAATGCTGCATTCTGGACATGGGGCTGTTCCCACGCCAGCTCTGTTGTTTCTGTAAATGAAAACTGGAATTCAAGTAATGTTTAATCCCTTAATGCCTCTCAGTGTGACCAGCACAGGCCAGGATCCAAAATAATTGTGGTAGAACAGGCACACAAAAGAAAACTCCGCAGTTAATGATGGGTTACATTTTGCTGGGTTTATATATGCCTCTACAAAACCTATATAAAATACAAGCTCCAAGCTTGCTTTTTGGAGGTGCAGTAGACCTATCACATGTAAACTCCTAGCACTGAGACAGGCCTGTGATACTTGATCCTTATCCATTGTAAAATGTCCTGTTTTCTGCCGCTAATGATTTGTGGTCAGGTAGGACACATGTTCAAATAACATTTTCTAGTTCTGCTAAAGCACTTATTTATATAATTTCCGTTTTGGCCTTCATTTCTATTTCATATTTTCCAGGCTATTCTCTAAGCTGCAGGCCCCAGACTTGGAAGATCACCCATGCACATGTTAAGAAATGGTGTGTCTGTCAGGATGTTAATAGTGCTGCTCTAAATGAAGTATTTAGGGTTTTGCCTTGGCTTTACACTCTTACTACTTATTTTACCATCTGTTGCTGTGTCAGATCTATTGTGAACAAAGAGTATCCTACTGATATTCTATTGTTAATATCTATGCCTTAATGATAATCAACTCATAGCTGAAATTCAAGTTTTTATTTGTAAATATTCATGTATCAGCAAGATAGAAAATAATTTAATAATTAATGTGTGAATCTTTCAAGCAAATGTAAATAATCATACAAGCACACAACGACAAAGCTCTGAGTACCCTGTGGTGCGTGCAGAATTTGGATATAACCTGTTTTGTTCACAGACCTAATATTTTAAATAACTAGAATTCTGAGTATGCATGCCCACTAATTTTAACAAATAAGTTGATGAGGATTTCCTCATATACTCTGTGCTGCTTAGTATCCAGAAAAGAGAAGGAGCAACAGATGCTAGCTGCTGAATGTTAGTACTATTCACACAGTTGAATACAGAATCTTCATACAAAGAAAATAATCAAGAACAATACTTCTATAAAAATGAAAACTGTCATATTTTGCTTTTCAAATGAGGACAGGGCATAATTTAAAAAAAGAAAAAAAAAAA